>LOEQ01008376.1:30143-41488 GCA_001685075.1 Bramus lutescens | reverse complement strand
ACCCATCCAACTTGATTTTTTTTTCTTTTAAGACATTTAACTATGAAGTCCTGATTGACTACAAACTCATAAGAGATCTTGCCTTCCAAATGCTGGGGTTAAAAGCATGTTTCTTCACATGGATATAGATAGATAAATCGATATGTTAGATTAATAGATTGCTCAATCATAATATATACTATACAATACATAATCCTCAGCACTATACAAATCTTTGAAAAGTCTGCAAAATGATTTTATTATTACATTGTATCCCAGAATAGAAAATATGGTTGTTAAAAGTACCTTAAAATTAAACTTTTAGCTATTCTAGCAAATTTAAATATAGTAAGGTGATTTTTTTAAGCTTAATGGAGAGGTGTTTTCCTTTTGAGTAATACATTTGCATGTTAAATTTTAAGTACGAGTTGGGTATGGCAATACACACCTGTAATCTCAGTATCTGGAAGGTTTGCTATGAGTTTGAAGCCAACCTGTTTGTATTAGTTACTTTTCTATTACTGTGATAAAACACAATGAACAAGACAACTTACAGGAGGAAGAGTTTATTTGGGCTAACATTTTCAGAGGGATTAATCTATCACTATCTCAGCTGGAAAGTATGGCAACAGGTAGGAACATTAGAAGAGCTCACATCCTGGAACTGCAAGCAGGAAACAGAATGAACTGGAAATAGCACATAATTTTTGAAACCTCAGAGCCTGCCCCAAGTAACATATTTCCTCTAATAATGCCACACCATGTAAACGTAACCACATGGTGCCGCAAACTGGGGACCAAGTTCAAATGGTCCAAACTATGAGGTACGTGTCATTCAAAAGGACCATACTGACCTGCATAGCAAATTCCAGGACAGCTTGGACTGCATGCCAAGGCTCTGTCTAAAATGAAGGCTAACAAGTACTAAAAAAAGTATATTTCTGGCCATCTGTTCTGGCATTTTTGATAGCCATAATTATTATCATTTATATTTTTCTTCTCTGTGTGTTCAGGTCCTCTGGAAGAGCAGCCAGTGCAGTTAACCGCTGAGCCATCTCTCTAATCCTTTGTCACTTTGTTTTCCACTTGATATAGCTGATATATATCTACCATCTGGTTTGCTCCTCAAAATAACATGGTGTGAAAAAATAAGCAGAGGGGGCTGGAGAGATGGCTCAGTGGTTAAGAGCATTGCCTGCTCTTCCAAAGGTCCTGAGTTCAATTCCCAGCAACCACATGGTGGCTAACATCTGTAATGAGGTCTAGTGCCCTTTGCAGGCATACATGTACACAGAATATTGTATATATAATAAATAAATATTAAAAAAATAAGCAGAGCTAGTTTTAACTGTATTTACAAGTGTCAGGCCTAGGACATAAATTCTAGCTATTTGGGATTATTGAAACCACAAACATGAATGAGTAAGTTTTATTTCATTAAAGCTGAGAAAACCACCATGTATTGTGATGTGTATAAAGTAAAAGTTAATAATGGGGTGGAAAGATAGCTCAATGGTTAAGAACACTTACTACTATTGTAAAGGTCCTTAGGTTGGTTCTCAGCATCCACATTGGGTGGCTCACAAATACCTGTAACTCCAACTCCAAGGGTTTTACACATATCTCTGGCTTATGTGTATATACAAACATACACATTAATAAAAATATTTTTCAAAAAGTAAATAATGACTGAATAGTACAGATAAGAACCAAACTGAACAAGGAAATGTTAGCTGTATCCCATCATATGTGAATATATCAAAGAGACTGTCATAGAAGCAGCATCAGCTTAAAAATAAAAGCAGCACCAGCTTAAAAATACAGAGTTTGTTGGAGTCAGAGATGTGGCTCAGTTGGTAGAATACAGTGACTTTCATTTCCTTGTACTATATAAAGTAGGCATGGTGGTGCATACTTGTAATCCCATCACTGGGGTGATAAAAGCAAGAGGATCTTAAGTTCAAGATTATCCTGGGTTACATCAATAGTTCCAGGCCAGTCTGGCTACATGAGACCCTGTTTCAAAAACAAATAGGATTTTAGATTGGTGGGTCGCTATCTTCTTAAATGCATTTATTAGTGGAAAAATGCCAAGTGAGAGCCCTAACTCCAGTGGCTGCACAGGTAATAGTGTTAACTGTTTTGACAGTTTAACAGAGTTCATGCTATAAGACTCTTTATTTTTCAGCTTGTGAAGCACTTACTGAGTGGGAATACCTGCCACCTGTTGGACCCCGCCCACCTAAAGGATTTGTGGGGCTGAAAAATGCCGGTGCTACTTGTTACATGAATTCTGTGATTCAGCAGCTCTATATGATTCCCTCCATCAGGAACGGTATTCTTGCAATTGAAGGCACAGGTAGTGATGTAGATGATGATATGTCTGGGGATGAGAAGCAAGACAATGAGGTAAATTTTGCTTATAGTACTTGTTTTTTCTGTGTTTGAAATTCTAATAACAGATACCATTCTCCCAATGGCGACTGAGGGAGGCTCCAGTTTCCACAAGAGATTGGTCCAGGATCCCCTTCCAGATTCCCTCACCCCCACCCCAGGAGATCAAAATCCACTTACTGGCATTTAAAAGTAGTTTAAATAGACCCTACACAAATCCTGTTACATGCTTTAGGTCATCTGTAGATTTTATATAATAGTGTCAGTGCTATGTAGTTCTTGTATTACATAGAAAATAATTATTTCTAAAAGTCTGTACATGTGTGGTACAGAATCGGTTTTCCTCCCAATATTGACCTTCATGAATCCACAAATGCTGTCAGTGGATATGAAGAGCTATTTGTGGTGTATTTTCCTTCCTTAGACTGTCAAAACTATGTTTGAAAGTTGGCATTAGCTTGGCCTTCTCCCACTTGGAATACCTCCTAATATGAAGTATGTCTCCAATACATCTTTCTTATGTAGTATTTGATAAAAGTTGAACTTTGACTAGTTTAAATCAGCAATGACCAACCTTTTTGGTTTTCTGGTCCACATTGGACAAAGAATTGTCTTGGTTCATACAACTTAAAATCATATTCGCTTTTCTTTTTTCCCATTTTTGTTTCCATGATTTTTGAGGGGATATTCCTGCGATACTGTTCAAGCTAGCCTCTGAAGGTCTCCTGCTTGAGTCTTGCAGATGCCAGTATTATAGTGTATATGCCATGCTAGGCTATGATTTTTTCTGTGCTTACATGATTTTTGTTATATACGTCCCCCACCCCAGTCATATCTCTATACCTACTTAAAACTCTTATTACTTCAAATATTTTTCACATGATCTTGTTGTGACAAGGCTTTTAAGCTGCCTGTAAAGTAGCCAAAGCAGATACTTTACAATGCCTGTTTTCAAAGAAGAGAATGTGGCAGTACTGAAGTTGGGTCATGTCTTTACTGACCCTATGTCCCTTTTTTAAATGTTTTATCTATCCCTGTTTGTAGTGTTAGTGGGAATTGAACTGAGAAGCCCAAGTATACTATTCTTGTTGTAAATGTTTTTGGATATTTCTTCTTCCCTTCATTCAGGAAAATTGGATTTGTTTTAAAGAAACAGTTTACCCCTTCTGGGCCTTCTAAACCAACTCTTCCCAGACCTACTAGACTTAAGTGATCCAGGGATTAGGGACTGAGTATTTTTACTTTTTACCAAATCTTCATAGGGGATGCTTATATCCAAACCTGGCTAGGACCCTACATATTGTCTATTCCTATATCAAAGGTCAAACACAAATGTCCACTGAACTGTTAAATTTTCCTTTGTGCTCTCATGATTTTGAACCTTGGCAATTTTCATGTTATATCTTCTACCAGTATTCGTTTTTGTTAAGGATCTGGCTGTTTTGCCCAGATTGCCCATTTTTAACTCGTGGGCTGGGCTCAAGTGATCTGCCCAAGTAGCTGGAACTTCAGGCACATTCTGCAGTACTCAATCAACTCTTATTTATTTTCCAAGGTTTTACAATACACCTGATCTTAACCATATTTTACTGTACAGTTAAATAGTATTAAATGCACTTATTGTTGTGCATCATTACTACCATATCCAAAACTTTTTATCTTGCAAAAGTGAAACTGGGGTTGGAGAGATGGCTCGGAGGTTAAGAGAACTGTCTGCAGTTCTGGAGGTCCTGAGTTCAATTCCCAGCAACCACATGATGGCTCACACCCATGTATAATGAGATCTGAGATCTGGTGCCCAGAACACTATATACATAATAAATAAATTTTTAAAAAAAGTGAAACTCTGTACCCATTAAAGAACTTTCAACCTTGGCAACAGCCCTTGACAGTGACTTTTTTCCCTATCTATAAATTTGACTACTCTTAAGTGCCTTATATAAGTGGAATTATACAATATTTGCCCTTTTGTGACTGATGGGTTTTTTTTCTTTTGGTTGTTTGTTTTTTGTTTTGTTTGAGAATAGTGCGGACTGACCTGGAACTTGTAAGCTTCCTCCTGCCAGCTGGATAATACTTTGTTTATTCTTCATCTGTCACAGACACTTGGATTGCTTCCTCATTTTAGCTCGTGCTTTTATGAGCATGAATACACAGAAATCTTAGACCCTGCTTTTAGTTCTTAGCATAATAGGTATTCTAGTTGAGTTTAAGGTAGAACATCTTTGAAGAAAACCTCCTTAAATCTTGCTGCTCTTTTATTTTTTTAAGGAGGGTCTAATTATATGTAGTTCTGGCTGGCCTGCAACTTGCTATGTAGATCAGAATTACCTCATACTTGAAGCCTTCCTGCTTCTGTCTCCTAAGTGCTGGAATTGCCAGCTCTTTTGCATTTTAAAATGAATTGTGAGTTTCAAGAGTCCTATATATTCTGGGTTCTACTTCTTCATCAGATAAGTGATTTTCCATTTTTCTTCCACAATAAATTAGTTGCCCTTTTATTCTCTTGGCAGTGTATTTATGCAAAACCTTTTCATTTTCCTAAGATCCAACTTGTCGATTTTCATGTTGCTTGTACCTTTGATGTCATAGTAAGAAATCGTTACCAATTACCATGTCTTGAAGATTTTTCCTTGAAGATTTTTGATGTTTTAGCTCTTAACTTTTAGGACTTTGGTGCAGAATGAGTTGGGTGTTTTTTTATATATAATCACTACATTTATTTATTAAGGCAATTATATGGGTTATCGCTAAAACAGTGAAATGATCTTTTTAAACTAATATTAAGAAGGCTTTAACTTCATTCTTTTACAACTATTAATGTCTATATTCTCATTCATTGTGAAGTGGCAGGAATAAGAGTAATACTAAAATTATACATTAAAATGTATACACCTTTTGAAAATTAAGTGCTTTTGGAAACAAAAGTATATATATGTTGATTAATTGGAATTTATTTCGACTTGTTTTACTATACTTCTGATTAGTTCATTAATGATATCTTTTTGGTTTCTAGAGCAATGTTGATCCCAGGGATGATGTATTTGGATATCCTCAACAGTTCGAAGATAAACCAGCACTGAGTAAAACAGAAGATAGGAAAGAGTACAATATTGGTGTTCTAAGACACCTTCAGGTTATCTTTGGGCATTTAGCTGCTTCTCGACTACAATACTATGTGCCAAGAGGGTTTTGGAAACAGTTCAGGTAAAGTATGGATGGATAGTCATAAAACACATCTTAAAACTTGATGAATAGCTCATATTCCTAAAATACATATCTTCAGATATCTTTATGTTCAGATTTTAAGCAATAGTTATACTCCAACTATCCTTAGACTGTTTTCTTTGTTTTGCCCATAAGAGTCCATAGTTTTTCCCCATGACTGTCAAAATGAGAGAAATGTCCGATTATGTTTTACTCTTTTGGCTTTTTGGGGGGCCCACCACCCAGCTCCCAAATAAATCACATGGAGGCTTTTTCTTAAAGAGTGCCCGACTTTAGCTTGGCTTGTTTCTTGCCAGCTTCTCTTAGCTTAAATTATTCCGTCTACCTTTTCGCCTCTGGGCTTTTTCCTTTTCTTCTATAAATCGTAACTTTCACTCTGACTCCATGGCTGGCCCCTGATGTCCTTCTCCTCTTGTTCTCTTGCTCCTCTCTTGATTCTCTTTTTCTTTATACTCTCTGCCTGCCACCCCCACCTATCCCTGCTCATGCCTTGCTATTGGCCATTCAGCTCTTTATTTGACCATAAGTGTTTCAGACAGGCACAGTAACACAATTTCACAGAGTTAAACAAATGCAGCATAAACAAAAGTAACATATCTTAAAATAATATTTCCCAATAGGGAAGAACAGCTGTTTTATTTTTGACGTTAAAAATTAAACAGATTGTGGGATTCTATGTGATATTTTAATGCATATAGGGACAGCATTCTAACCTCTTTCTTTTTTTGATGTCTTAGTTACTGTTCTATTTCTGTGAGGAGACCCCATGACCAAGGCAACTCTTATGAAAGAAAACATTTGATTGGGCTTACAGTTTCAGATGGTCAGTCCATTATGGTGGGGAGCAGATAGTCAAGGTGCTGGAGTAGTAGCTGAGAGCTTCAGATCCTGATCTACAGGCAGCAGGCATAGAGAGAGATTAAGAGAGACTCTGGTCCTGGCTTGGTCTTTTGAAACCTTAAAGCCCACCCCCAGTGACACCTCTTCTAACAAGGGCACACCTCAACTTTCCTAATGCATTTAATAAAGTTAATAATACCCTTTAATACAGTTCATGTTCCTGTGACCCCTCCCAGCTCCCTAATTTTATTCAATTGGTACTTCATAACATGCTACTGTTGTGAATTGTAATGTAAATACTTGATAATGAAGGGTATTTGATATACCACCCCGTTACAGGTGGAGTTTTCCTATCCTAGAAGCTGCTTCCTAATTACCGCAGAGGCTTGCATTAATTGTAATTGGTCAGCTAATACTCAGGCTTACTACTAACTAGCTCCTACATTTTAAATTAACCCATATTCCTTTTTTATGCTCTGCCACGTGGTGGTGCCTTGTTTTTTTGTTTGTTTTTCATGGAGGCTACTGGATGGGGTGGTGCATCTCTATGTTTACCTCCATGAAAAGTTGATACATGATGTTTGTCTTCCTATTCTCTGATGGTAACAGCAATAAAATCTTTACAGCTGTCAGTTTATCCAGAGAATAAGTCCAAGATTAAAAGTCCAAGACATTTAAAGGGGGAGGGGGTGATAGAGACCCACCATTGCTGTATTGTGTGTAGGAGCAAAATCCATGAACAGAAGGTTTAAGAACCAGGACCAGACTTGGTCCCTTTATAACAATCCTTTGGTGTGAATGTTCTTGTAATTTATTACAGATGGTGAGACACTGCCTCGCCGACTGTTATGCTACCCATATCATGCTTCTTATTGTTTTACAGTAAAGGCAGCATAAATGTACTACTGCTCTTGGGAATTGACTTCTTGTGATTGGTTTGGGTTTTTTATTTTTAAGCTTTAGTTCATGTTTTTCAGTCAATACCTACAAAACTCAGGTAAAGAAACATTGAACTCTCTAGGTGGTGGTTGGTGGCAGTGACGCACACCTTTAATCCTAGCACTCAGGAGCAGAGGCTAGTAGATCTCTTCAGTTTGAGTTCAGCCTATTCTACAGATGAGTTAGTTCCAGGACAGTCAGGGCTACACAAAGAAATTGAGTTCCAAAGAAAACAAAAGGAGAAAAAGAAACACTGCACTCTTGATTGATAGCAAGATACAGTTTTTTTTTTAAATAGTGCTGCTTCAAGGTCTTGGGGTTGCAGTTAGTCTGGTTGCATACTTACCTAGCATACCCAAGGGCCCTAACTCCCATCCCCAACAATGGAAAGTATAGCTCCTCCAGGGGACCTTTAGGCAGCTGACAGAAGAAACCTAGAGGGTTGTCTGTCCTCCCCTGCTTCTGGCAGAGTGAGGTTTCCACTTGTATTTTTTCCCCTTCCCTTTAAGGATTTTTTTTATTTCTTTGACACTCAGCAACAAGAACAATTGCAGTTTCTTATATTTCCCTAATTAAGTCCGTACTCAGTCTATATTGGAAGTTTGTATGTTACCACCACTCTACCAGTTACACTTTTTTCAGTCTCATCACCAGAACACCCGTCTTCTAACTTTACAGACTGACTATTCATTTTTTCCTCTGCTTTATTCTTCTGCCTTTATAAGGCTTTGATAAATCGAAAATTTCTGATCCTGTTATTCTAAGAATTAAACACTCTCTCACCTTTTATGCTGCAGTTTGTCAATTGATTACAGTTTTCTCTCTTTTTTGTTTTGTTTTTATGACTTTCATTTTGGTGTTTTGATTTTTGTTATTATTTGAGACTGGTGTATAGCCCAGCCTGGCCTTGAAATCAGGATCTTCTTGCCATGGCCACCTCAATACTGAGATTGTAAGCGCATGCTACAATGCTAGGTATTTTCTCTTTTATTTGAGCCTTTGCTGTTTTCTACTCTGTACTAGTGAACCTCACAGTTATGTTTGTATAATTGTTTCCATGTGATTAGATTCAGATTTAACTTGAAAGAGGGCAAAAAGGCTATATTAATTTCATATGTATGTGTATGTATGTATGTATATGTATGTGTATATATATTTATGTATGTATGGGTGAGTTGGGTTTTAGGATTACTTTGTCTAACTTAAGTACTCAGATAAATGAAAATAGACTAATTGTAATAAAATCTTTTTCACTTGAAAAAAATCAGTTTAATGAAGGTAGACACACAACTCTGTAATCCAAAATTTAGTGAAAACATCACTGTTGGATCTACCACCTCATTTTAATAGCATCTACAACTGGTTTCAAAATGCATGTGTATATAACATTATCTGAAGCTACCACCCTTCTTAAAGCCATGCTCTCTATCAACCATACCAATAGTTCTATGGCAATTCTTTGCCACTGGAGTACTACTTTTAACGTAAAGTGTTGGACTTTTGTGAAGTTTCCTACTTCTTCATGTAGTTGTTTCAGTATGCTGTCATTATAATTGCCTTACCCACAACCCTAGAAAATAAAATGTTCATATTGTTATGAATGTTACATGTTATATTGCATTCATTTCACAGACTTTGGGGTGAACCTGTTAATCTTCGTGAACAACATGATGCTTTAGAGTTCTTTAATTCATTGGTGGATAGTTTAGATGAAGCTTTAAAAGCCTTAGGGCATCCAGCTATGCTAAGTAAAGTCTTGGGAGGTTCCTTTGCTGATCAGAAGATTTGCCAAGGCTGCCCACATAGGTAAGTGCTAATAGAGTGTCATAGCTAATAGAGTTTCATATACTATCATATGCTAAGAAGAATAAAATTCTTATTAGTGTTAATATAAAAATAGAATATGCCACTATTTTATTCAACTCCCACAATTGAATAAATGAAGTATTAAAAATATCCGAGAACTTTGGGGTGGTTTTTGTTTTTGCTAAATAACTTGATTCCTTGTGCTTTTGTCTTGTGCTTAATATTTTCTATTTCATGCTTTTAATTCTTTCATATATTCCTAAGGAACAAAGATGACAATTTGCATATGACCAGAAATGTTACTTTTCAGTTCGCCTTTTTATCTTAGAGAATTTAAATGGTAATATAAATACACTGAGTTTAGAAGATGACTGGCTAGAGGTGTTATTTTCTTTTTATAACAGTAAAACAGTTCCACCTATTATCATTTTTGCACACAATACATGTAGGCATGCATAGGGTACAGATACATAATACCTACAATAAATAAATGGAACAATAAAAACTAATGATGTATGAATTATAAACATGGCATTTCTCACTATCAAATCACACCAAGGTTTTATTTTGGTGCTGCAAGGAAATCTGTTACTATGTGTACTAATTTTAAAACTGGGGGTGCTGAAGAGCCAGCTCATTGTTTAAAAGCTGGCTATACTTGCAGAAGACCCAGGTTCAATACCCAGCACCCACGTGGTGATGTACAACTGTCTGTAACTCCATTTACGGGGGATCTGGCTCCTGGCTTCTTCAAGCACCAGGAATGCACAGTGTACACATTCATACATGCAGGCAAAACACCCATGCACATATAAAAATTTTTTTAATAACAAACTCAGGGCTGGAGAGATGACTCAGCAATTAACAAGCTATTCCTGTACTTCTAGAGAACCCAAGTTTAGTTCCCAGGATCCACATCAGCCAGTTCATAATCATAACTCTAATTCCAGGGGATCCAACACCCTTTTCTGGTCTCTTTGGGCACACAACACAACAAATGGCAGACATAGAAACTTACACATGCTGGACTGGGACTGAACGAGCATGGGATCAAACTGGACCCTCTGAATGTGGCTAACAATTGGGGCAGACTGAGGGGCCAATGATAATGGCCCTGGGATTTGTCTCTGCTGCATGTACTGGCTTTTTGGGATCCTATTCTATTTGGACGTATACCTTCCTAAGCCTGGATGTAGGGGGAGGGCCTTGGACTTCCCTCAGGGCTGGGTACTCTGCCCTCTTTTAGGACTGGAGTGGGGGAGGGGGAAGGTGTGTGGGCAAGTGGGAGGAGGTGAGGAAGTGGAAATTTTGATTGGTATTATTTATAAAGTAATAAAAAATTAAAAAAACTTACACATGAATTTTAAAAACAAAAAAAATGCTTTTTTATTGGAGGCAACAAGATGGTTAAGCTGTTAAAGGTATTTGGATGGAGACTCAAGTTTGTCAAAATACTTAAGGAGAGAACCAACTTCATAAAGTTGTCCTGACATTTGTATGAAGTGGCATACACACTCTAAATAATACATTTTTAAATTTGTTTTTTATTAGAATTCTTTTAAAATAAGTTGGTGATTTGCAATCTCTAAGCTGATAATTTTAAAGTCAGCAAGCAAAAGATGTGTGTCTCCAAGCTTGATAACCTGAATTCCACCCTCAAGTCCCCTAATGTGAAAGTAGAGAACCAATCCAGAGTATAATTTTTTAAAAGGTGGTATTTTTACATAAACCAAACTCTGTTTTAAGTAGTCTTGGGCTAGATTTTGTCATTGAAGGAAACATTTTGTTTTTTTTAATCAGTAAATGATTGAAAATTACTATATAAATGAAAACTTCTGTGGGTTTATAATTTAAATCAGAGGTTATATGTGTTCTATGGACATATATTGTCCACTAGCCTGGGCAACTTTTGGTTCTTTAGAAAAACCTTTTTATCAGAGGCAAATGATATAAATAATTTAACCTCTTAATTATTGATAAAATAGCCAACATTTTTATTAGCTGTTTCTATCTTGTATTGGAATTTTTACCAAGAGTTTTTTTTTAGTTTTTCAAGACTGAGTTTTTCTCTGAAGCCCTGGCTGTTTTGGAATTTGCTCTGTAGACCAGGATGGCCTAGAACTCTGCTTCTGCCTCCCAAGTGCTGGGATTTAAGGCAG
>LOEQ01008375.1:38279-50478 GCA_001685075.1 Bramus lutescens | reverse complement strand
CTCTCTCCTCTCTCTCTCCTCTCTCTCCTCTCTCTCTCCTCTCTCTCCTCTCTCTCATCTCTCTCCCCTCTCTCTCCTCTCTCTCCCCTCTCTCTCCCCTCTCTTTCTCCCCTCTCTCTCCTCTCTCCATCTCTCTGTCTCTCTGTCTCTGTCTCTCTCTCTCTCTCTCACACACACACACGCACACAACTATTTTACACTGTCTTAGAGATTACATGTCTATAGTGCTTTCTTAGAAGCAAGCCACTAGGTCCAGCCCACACTTCATGAAAGGAGAAACGAGCTCTGCTTCTGGAATGCAGATGTATCAAAATGCTTCAGGCTTCACTGAAAACCATCACACATGACATCATCAGTAAGGTGCATCATCATGGCAAGATGCAGTGTCCAGACATCCTGGCATCCTTTAGGTTATTGATGGTAACAAGCCGAAGAATTAGCCCCCAGTTGAAACTATAGACGTCTGCACCATTTCTATTCTCTTTCTTAGAGGAAATGGAAATGGGCACAGAGCCAACAACACAGGGCATTTGCCACAAAGGTGTCACGGCCACCGCAGCAAACGCAAGAGGAATAACTGTTTGGTTGGGTTTATTAGCCTCAAGGACACAGTCGCTTTTTTTGGAAGAACCAGCCTGGTAAGTTGAGTGGGATAATTGAAGCCTGCTGCTTTGTGTCCTTTAGGTCTTGAAGCGTCCCATCAGTCTGCCATCCCCTAGGGATTCAGCATTGCTCCTTTGTGACCATCTTAGTAAGAGGACAAACACTTCGCAAATACGACCCATGCTTTCCCCTATTGTTGGAGCTCCAGTCTCACATGTCAAGGGATCAATGCAGAAGTTCGACAACTGGCAGGTCCATTCATTACAAATGCATGCTAGAGGACCCAAGAATGGCAGTTCCTACTTTATATCTGTTCTCCAACGTAGTGCATGCTACACTGTTATTTTTCAGCTATTTTCTGTCTCCTCAGTGGACAGTCTCCATGAGGGAGGCAGTTTTGTCTTTTTAAGGTGATTTGTTCCCAGTGACCACAAGATACCAAGCACACCCTAGCCACTTTATAGTGGGTTTATGGACAGCAAGTACGTGCCTGGGAGCTGAAGAAGGCTGGTCCCTGACTTTATTAGTTATTTGTCTGTTACTGTGCTAAATCACACGATCATAACAACTTAGAGAAGAAAAATGTTTGGTTTTTGGTTTGCAATACCAGATGGATAGGATCCATCCTGGTGGAGAAGACATGGTAACCGTCAAGAACAGCATGACAGAGAACCAGGAAGCTAAACTGTCTCCGTCACTGTTCTATTGCTAAAGAGACATCATGACCACAACTCTTATCAAAGAAAACATTGAATTGGGGCTGGCTTACAGTTTTAGAGAGGCCAGTCCACTGTCATCGGCAGGAAGCATGGTCTCACATAGGCAGGCATGGGACCGAAAGCTTACATTCTGATCTGTAGACAGGCAGTAGAAAGAGACACTGGACATTCGGAGAACCATTGAAACCTTAAAGCCCACCCCTGGCAGCATGCCTCCTCCAGCAAGGCCTCCCAAATAGCTCCACTAACTAGGTACCAAACATTCAAACATGTGGACCTATGGGAGCCATTCTAATTCAATATCACACTGGCTAATCACATTTTCAACCATACACAGGAAGCAGAGAGAAAGCAGAAGTAACCTGAGGCTACAAAACCTCAAAGCCCACCCCTAGTGATGTACTTCCTTCTGTAAGGCTCCACCTCCCAAAGGCTCCATAACCTTCTCAAATAGCACTGTCAACTGAGGACCAAATGTTCGAACACATGACCAAATTGCCGCAACTGACTCTCAATGTATATTAATTATTGCTCTTCTTATAATTGCCCTTAAGATGTTTCTACCCCCTCCCAGAAACTGTAACTCCAAGGATGAGCCATATTGGAGCAAGTAAGAGGAAGGTTTCCCCAAGAGGATCGTCGATGGCGGAGCCTCGTGTTGCCAGATGAGGGGGGCACCCCTCAGTTCTCATCACCTCTTACGTTTCTCTTCTTCCCAGTGTGGGTTCACATACTCAATATATTCCCACTTTCCCTAGGAATTGCCTGGTATTTGAGGATTGCAGACAATGTGTGCGTGAATTCTCACATGTGTGTGGACATGCACACACATGTGCACACAGAGAGAGATAGAGACACACAGAGACAGACACAGAGAGAGAGAGAGGGAGAGAGAGAGGGAGAGGAAGAGAGAGGGAGAGGAAGAGAGAGGGAGAGAGAGAGGGAGAGAGGGAGAGGAAGAGAGAGAGGGAGGGAGGAAGAGGGAGAGAGAGAGGGAGAGGGAGAGAGAGGGAGAGAGAGGGAGAGGAAGAGAGAGGGAGACAGAGAGGAAGAGAGAGGGAGAAAGAGAGGGAGAGAGGGAGAGAGAGGGAGAGAGAGAGAGGGAGAGAGAGAGGGAGAGAGGGAGAGGAAGAGAGAGAGGGAGAGAGGGAGAGAGAGGGAGAGAGAGGGAGAGAGAGGGAGAGAGAGAAGGGGAGAGGGAGAGGGAGAGGGAGTGAGAGAGGGGGAGAGAGAGGGAGAGAGACTACCCAGACTTTACCATCGTAATCACAGGTCACCACTTTCGGGCTCCTGAGGCATGTGTGTGTGTGCCACTGTATGTGTGTGGATGTCAACTTGTAGAACTCAGTTCTCCATTTCCATCGTCTGCGTCCCGGGAATCAACTCAGCTTCTTGGGCTAGGGTAACAGCTGCCTTTCATTAGCTCCTAAATTGCTCGTTATTGAAACACTTGAATTAGTTGTACGAGGCATACATACCTTCAGTCTTCTCTTGAAACATGTAAAGAGCCAGCTAATACAATTTTTACTGAATCACAGAAACGGACGTTCATTTAGCTAAGACAAGAGCTTTATGTTTTCTTCGGCTCAGCATTTGTAGTGGTGTTTCAGTTGTATTTTAATAAATAAAGCTTGCTTGAAGAGCTGAGAGTCAAACAGCCCCACTGGTCAGCCTTACAGAACAGATTATGGTAACACACACCTTTAATCCAGTAGCCATAATGACACTCACCTTTAATCCTAGTAACCACACTAGTTGCTGTAGAAATCGGGTGGTGCATGCCTTTAATCACAGTGGTGCATGCATTTAATCCCAGCCAAAGAGGTTTATAAAACAGGAGGAAACAGCTCTCAACACGCACCTGGTGCTTTGTAGGTCCCTCGTTTCCTTGGGAAGAACACCGTAACTCGCTTTTCTGCAAAGCCTTTTTCTGTGTGTTGACTTCATCTCAACACACACAGGGACCTGCTCGCGTCCCAGATCTTGCCCTTGAGGAGTGGAAAGACAGAGAGCTGCCTTGCTAGTTCACACACCTCGTTACTCCTTGTACCTAGTCACAGAAAGAAGTTCTGTGTCTCTGGTTTAGGAATGGTTTAACCACAATCAGAGTAAAAAGCCCTCATTTTCTCCAGTCTCAAAAGAGAAGAGGGAAAAGATAATTAATTCTGTAAGTGTCCTTCAGTTGATGGTTTTTGGATCCAATAAGTTGAATATAACACTAATAGTAAAAGATCATGTTAGCAACTTGAATCCTTGGGTGTTCTTAGGTAGAAAATGCACAGAATAATTATAAAAATGATACATTAACATATACATAAATATATTACTATATATTATACATAGTATAGTTTATAATATATTACAATATAATATTAATATAGATATTATACTATCTAGTAGCCAAAGTAATCCAGAACAGTGTCTTAAATAGCAGTTGGAATATGGATGCATCACTGCCAAGCTCTCCCAAACACACAAAGGTGGCCTCATGCTTCTTCATCTTCCTTCTCCAGCACCGTTTTCATCTTCATCTGAGTCCGTTATAAACAAAACTATGTCGCTGCGTTATGGGCCCAGTAGTCACTGAAAGTCAAGCAGGGAGTTTTTGGGTGAGAACCAGATTAGGGATGACTCATCAGAAGCCAAATGTGTGTATGGAAAAAGCTCCCCTAAAATGGCTCAAAAGCAAATATTTATAAACATGCTTTTAAAAGCACTGTGGCATGCCTGGGAGGAGGGTTAAGCACCCTCTCTCTTCCCTGATGATGCCGTTTTGGTCAAATTGCCTTGCTGTCCCTGGGACCGACCTTGCTCTGAGCCTGTCAGAAATAGGATTGCTATATTTGGTAGCATGACCCTGGCTCTCTGTGCTTGTTGTTTTGAATATCGCTCTGTTTAGATGACCTCAACCCATCTCTCTTCTGAATGCACAGGAAATTCATGTGCTTCTTATGAAAATCTTGTTTCCTATAGATGTTTCTTTTGGTTGAAACCTGCCCAGAGAGCGGAAGAGTGATTAAAAGTAGAAATGTGTTTCTTGCTGAGCAAGTGTTTGCCGGAGTATATCAGCCTATACTTGAATTCTGCACCGCTACTTTGCCTATTGTTTGAAACGGCTCTCTTTATTCCTTGGTGAATTAAAAAGCAGCTGCTTCAATTTGGATAGATATTTTGGGTACCCAGCAGTTCCAGTTGATAAATCGGGCTTTTGTTTATTGCCCTAGAGCCCTTAATTGGACTGATTTTCAGCTCCTGCTGTAGGAGGTAGCCATGCTGGTGTCGGAAGGCTCATGTGTTTCCATCTGATTCCCTCTGGAAGCAGCAACAGGGCCTTGGAGGTAATGGGCAAGGGGGCTGGCCCCTCCCACTAAGCCAAGCTTCTGCCCCTTTTCTGTGGCTCTTTCTCGAAAGCTTAAATTTGTTGGTATCTTTTTTTAAGGATGTTGAGCCCCACAGACTTCTTTGAGTAAGAAACGTCCTCTTTCAGAGATGTGTTTCCTAATCAAGAGACCAACTGAGTCTTTAGTCTGTGTGGAGAGAAGATGGCAAGCTCTGCGGGGCTCCCACTTTGCAGCCAGTGATACCCATTTCTGCAATACGTGCATTCTGGGATGACTATCTTGTAGGAACCCTGGCTACAGACACATCTGCCTCCCTTGGAGGAAAGCCTGATAATGTGGCTTCTCTGTATAGCACAATCTCCCAAATTTCTGGAGTTTCCTTTACTGAGTATAAAAATATTAACCACAGAAAAGGGAGAACTTCTGTGGTCTGTGACTAAGGGAGAGAGGTGGGTAAACAGGAACTTTGACTTCTTCCTTTCTGCCTCTGTAAAAGGTGGCTTTTAAGTACTTAGGTGTGTTACTTTTGTACTTGCTGTTGGGTTTTGTTTTGGTTTTGGTTGGGTTCTTTTTCCCCCCCCCCTTTAATCCTGGATGTCCTGTGACTCACTCTGCTTTAGACTAGGCTGGCTTCGAACTCACAGATCCACCTACCTCTGCCTCCCCAGTCCTGGGATTAAAGGCAAGCGCCACCACTGCCCAGCACTTTTGTAGTTTTTAAAACCTTATTTGAAACCAAAAACTGTAAACAGTCTAGATGTCCATCTGATAATAAATATATGGCCCATTCACACTGTAGAATATTATTCAGCTGTCAAGAAACAAACAAAAACCAAGAGAGTTGCTGCTAAGTGGATGAAGCTAGAAACAACCACCCTGGGTGAGGTGACCCAGACCAGAAATGGAAACCTGTGTGTTTTCTCTTATATGTGGATGTTAGCTATTAGATTTAATCATGTGTTCTTTATTCAGAATATCCAGAAGAGTTCCAAGGAAAGGGAAACAAAGAGGAAATTAGACCATGAGGATTAAGTGGGGAGGGTGGGAGGGGCTACGGGAGCGATGAGCACCATTCTTTGTAAACAAGGGCACTGCATCCTCCCAGTCAGGAGCAAACTCAGCCCTTGTGTGATGTTTCATTCTGGTCATTTCAAGACTTGGTCCCTCCCTGCGACACAAAGTGGAGACACCTTTGTGTCGCCTCTGGGGATCCTTGAATGCATTCTCCCTACACTAGGCCTCTTGACATGCATACCCTAACTTTCTGTTATCTGAGGTTGTCGGCTCCCCTATTTGTTTACAGGTTTTGTCCTGGTTTTCAGCAGCCTCCCTTCAGAATCTGCAGCTTTAACTTGATGCCCATAATTATCTGCTTGATTAGGAAGTCACATGAACCATTCATCCAACAACAGTAAATAATACACAGTGGGCATAGAGTGAAGACACACAGGTCAGTCCTTGGAGCCAGGCAAAGCGCTTTCTGGCATTTACCTGGAGGATTTTCTCTCTCACCATTCCTTTGGGATCTTGGCTGCGTTTTAGGTACTAGAGACACTGCGTGGAAGAATCACAGAAAAAGAAACGACACCCCCACCATCATTTAACGAGTTGAATCGTTTCTTCTCTCCCTTGTGAAGCTAAGCTGTTCAGTGCTCAACCAGGCAGGGGTGTGCGTGACCTTGAACTGAGTCATTCCAGGAGGTACTGACAGTTTTAGGATAATAGTTTAAATCAGAAGCCATGGCCAGGATTTGGGTGGCCAGGAGTTTATTTACAGTAAATATCCCCTAGTTTTTGCAATCTCCATATGCTTCAATGTGTATCAGTTTTTGCTAAATTTGTTTGAAAACAAGCATACATACCGTTCTGGTCTACTAGGGAGAAGAGACAACACTCAGTGATTTATGAACGTATGGAAGTGGATCAGACAGTTCGGTGTGTGTTTGAAAGGAAGACAGTTAGACAGAGGGGGGCTGTTTGTTATTTTTTGACAATGGTTCTGAAGATGAGTCAGAGCGTAGGCGTGTGTGGGTAGATGTGTGGGTGGATACATCTGTGGGTGTCAAAAAGAGACAGCCAGAGATAAACAGTGCAGACCTACAACTAGTAAATGACCGTAATAGAAAAATCAATTTAAAGACACAGAGCTTTACAGAGCCGCTTAGAATAGTGCTGGACAAACAACGGCCACATACAGGAATATGTTAGGTGCCAATTGCTTCCCACAAAGAACTTAAATTGACTCTTTTGTAATACTAGTCCATTTTCATTTACTACATACTTGAAATTTAGTAACTGTGGAATAGGAAACTCTGTATGTTGTTTCTGATAGTCAAAACCTTCTAAACATGGAAAGATTCAGATGAATTGGCTGTATTTCTTTTCCTAAAAAAATAACCTTCAACTATTCATAAACCAAAAGATGACAGCAGACAGCCTGTGAAGGCAAAAAAGACCCAGGGGGATGAGAGGAGGGGAAGGACTGTTCTTCACAGCTACAGCCTGATGGTTTCCAAAATACTTCCCTACAGACAGCAATGAAACAATTAAACATTAACAAGAACTGACCATACAGCTGCTTATCTGGGAGACTAATGTGGAGAGTCATGTATAGAAATTCTGTTTTAAAAATTCCCAAATTCTCACTATTCTGGCCACTCCCCCATTGTATTCCTGATCCAGGCAAGTTCCCAAGAGCTGCGAAATGGTTCAGGGGATAATCTGCTGTCTGTGATACCAGGGAGAGTTTGGGTCTTAAACGCCCATGTAAAAACGCATGCATCAGTATTGGGGTGGGAGTGGGCATAGTCAAATCCCAGGGGATCCCTGGCCAGCCAGTCTAACAAAAATGGCAGTCTCACAAATCAGTGAGAGATCATTTCTGGAAAACAAAAATAAAATTTAAAAGTAGAGATCAATGTCAAGAGGACATTGGACACCAATCTCTGGCCTTTGCATGTGCATGTACACAGATGTGTACACCCACACACATGCAGGCATGTACAGGTGCCGCATACAAAAAGATAGGGACATCACAACGCCACATAGAATATCAGGGGAATCTTTGACACTCTAATAATCTCATGTGACAGGCGTGATCAATAAATATGCCCAGGGAGCATCTTTCAATTACAAAATTCATTAAAATGGTACCCTTACATTTACTTTTTTATATACTACATTTACTTATTTATAGACCACTAGTGTGTAGGTCAAAGGCTAACCTGTGGGAGTCAGGTCCCTTTGTCCAGCCAGGTGACTCCAGGGTCTAAGGTTGAGCAGCACACACCTTTACCTGATGAGCCACCTGGATATCCTGGAAACATTGACTTATGAGCCCCCTGCTGTGTCTCTCTGCTGTGCTTTCTGCTGGTCTTACAGCCTTGAACCTGGTCTGGAGGAGTTCAACCTTTGGATTAAAGTTAAGTTTGCTGAGGGGCTAGAGAGGTGGCTCGAGGTTAAGAGCACTGGCTGCTCTTCCAGAGGTCCTGAGTTCAATTCCCAGCAACCATATGATGGCTCACAACTATCTGTAATTTGATCTGGTGCCCTCTTCTGGCCTGCAGACAGAACACTGTATACATAATAAATTAATTAATTTTTAAAAAGTTAAGTATGCTGACATGCAATACTAGGATGACTGGTTTTTCAAATAGAATTTCCAAATTACAAAAGTAGTACATGCTGATTCTCAGAACTTTAGATAATATGGGAAGGCATTATTCACTGATTTAAGGGAAATTCATTTTAAAATACTAACTGCTTTGACTCAGTTTGCTGTTCACATAGGCTACTTACATAGCAAAGGGACATTTATTTAGTTCAGTCTGGAGGTCCAGAGTCTGAAATGGGAGAAGCGTAGTTTGGTCCCTGCTGCTGACTGTGAATGGTAGGTACCACATGGACATAAAGGAGCAAACCCTCACATGCAAAAACCAAGGCAGGATGGGGACGAGAGCCCTGCAAATATCCTGAGAGAGCACAGCTCAATGGCCTTCCGCTAGACTGCACTCCTAAGAGGTCCAGAGCGCCTCTCCTTATAGCCGCCTGCCACCCTAAGCACCCAACATTTACCCATGAACCTTTGAGAGACACTCAACAACCACTTTGTAACAGACACCAAAGGAGCAACCGTCTGGGCTCCGCTTTGTGTTCCACCGATACCAACTTCTCACTAACGCACAGGACTCTCTGGGAGAACGGATGAAACAAAGCCTTGGACCAGCGGCTCAGAAGACTCACTGGTTTGTGGTCCAACCACTATTGCAGTCTGGGGGACCACCAGGACTGCACCCAGGGTTGTAGAGAGAATGGCTTTAGAATAGAGGGACTTGGAGAAATTCCTATCTATCTGAGGGTCTTTAGGAAAGAAACACACGCTTTCTGAAGGCAACCTTCTCTTTCACTTCACCGTGAAAATCTCTCTACACAGTTACGTCTCTGATCTCTTACATTTCTTCACATATAGCCACATCTCTCTTATGCATCATTTGCTCATTTACTCACTCATTCACTTATTCATACACTCACACACTCACCCATATACTCATACTCACACACACACTCACGCACTCACACACACACTCACATACATACTCATACACTCGCCCACATACACTCACACACACTCATAAAGTCACCCACATACTCACACACTCACACACACTCATAAAGTCACCCACATACTCACACACTCACATACATACTCACACACTCTCACACACTCATAAAGTCACCCACATACTCACACACTCACATACATACTCATACACTCACCCACATACTCATACTCACACAAACACACTCACACACTCACCCACACACTCACCCACTCATTCACACACTCACCCACATACTCACACAGTCACCCACATACTCACACACTCACACTCACTCACACAAATACTCACACACTCACACTCACTCACACAAATACTCACACACTCATATACTTGCCCACACACTCACACACTAACCCACACACTCACATAGTCACCCACATACACTCACACTCACCTACACACTCGCACACCTCTCTCAATTCTGGACAATTATGAATTACATATATAGGGTCCAACTCATTCTAATAACATGAGAAGCACACAGTTTCTCTCAGGCTAGGGAGGTCGCTCTGGTTGGGCACATAGCTCTAAGTGGTCACGGTTCCCAGATAG
Source organism: Bramus lutescens (assembly GCA_001685075.1). Classification (NCBI taxonomy): domain Eukaryota; kingdom Metazoa; phylum Chordata; class Mammalia; order Rodentia; family Cricetidae; genus Bramus; species Bramus lutescens. The sequence goes on along the minus strand of LOEQ01008375.1, from coordinate 40,641 downwards.
AGAGTAACACCGAAATTCAGGTCTTAAGCAATAAACAGTTAGTTGGCTGGACCTTGAGTCCTGCATCACAAACTGAGGCCAGGCGTATGTGCAGAAAGTCAGTTACTGAAGGGAGTTCCATCTTAATGTTATCAGCCTGACTTTGGTTCAAAACACAGACACTTGGGAATTTGGCCATGTGCATACTTTGCAGAGGCAACTGGTCTATTGTGAATCTACTCTGAAGTCTAAGATCAGCTAAATGTGTAAAAAGCTGTCTTTGTAACTGAGAATATTACTAGTTTTCTGTGTCAGTCTGAGCGATGAAATCCTAGTATTATTTCTATTCATCAAAATAATATATATTAAGCAAAATAATACATATTAAGCAGAAATCATCTTTCCGACCATCCACAGCTGTGTGTATATACATGCATACACACACACATACATACGTGCATGCATACACACATGCATGCATACATGCATGCATACATACATACATACATGCATGCATATGAGATAAACAGTAGGCAGTAGGGAAATACCTATAGCTATTTTTAGGAAAGGAATGTCGTGGCCTAAGAGAAAAATTACAGACAGAAGCAACCCCTTTTCAGAGTCTGTGGTCCTGTAAGCCTTGCTGAACGAGGTTTTCCCATCAGAGAGTTATTCATCTGGTGGCCGACACTGGGACCATCAGTCACTATCTGCTCTACATTCTCAGTGGCCTCTGGCAAACTACAATGTACCTATGGGCCCTGCTAAAGCTTTTTACTTAGTCTAAGCCCAGTAAGAACCATGTCCTAGGCTATTTGGTCTCAGAAAAAGCCAAGCAGCTTGGGCAGAAGATCGGCCCTGTTCTCATAAGGATACTCTATCTAAAGGCTTGACTCCCCCCCACCCCTAAGACAGGGTTTCTATGTAGCTTTGGAGCCTCTCCTGGAACTAGCTCTTGTAGACCAGGCTGGCCTCAACTCACAGAGATCCACTGCCTCCCGAGGGCTGGGATTAAAGGCGTGTACCACCACCACCCAGCAAGGCTTGAATTTTTTTAACCTCATATTTGCCATGGTTGCTAAGGTGTCAAATACCTATTAGCCAGTTTATAGATGATTAATGAGCTTCAAGCCTTCTCTTTCGAAGCTCTGGTACAGAGTTCTTGGTGTTGAAGATTACAAGATACAGACGGTGTGCGAGACAGCAGGCTAGCCTTGGGGTACAGTTTTCCCATTATTCCGAAATCCCAAGGTCTTTACAAGAAAAGTTTATTCCTTGCCCATACAGGCCCAGAGAGGGGAGACTCACTCAAGGACCAAGACAGCGGCTCTAGTATTTTGNNNNCTGCATCAGCCCCCTGCCGCTGGATTATAACAGGGCTGTTTCTGCTCAGTTGTCATCAGCCAGATAGCCACATGGTCTAACTTAAATAAGCTGAGAAAAAAAGAGAAACTAAAGATGTGGTTAGCACCACCATCTCTCCCTTATACCAAACGTGTATTGCTGACACCACATTTGGAACTATTTTTGTTACATTTACTTATAAATTTATTATTTATTTACTTACTCTGTGTGCGTGTCTGTGTGTGTGCTTACGTGCAAGTGCACACGCATAGAGAAGGCACGAGAACTACTTCCAAACTTACGTGCGCGTCAGTTCTTTCCTTCCCCCATGTATGTCTCAGAGCAAAGTCAGGTCATCAGGCTTGGCAGCAAGCTGAGCCGTCTTTTGGGCCCTTGACGTAAAACTTAATACCATCCAAAATAAGAGCAAAATGATCCAAATTTCTTAATGATACCTGTTTTCCACTCCTTTCCACACGAGTGTTTGTGTATTTTGGAAAACTATGCCTCACTCATAAATACAGGTTGTAGCTTTGTATTTTCCACAACATGTATTCAGGGAGAAAAATTACTGTGAAAGAGGAAAATAATAGCAACCCCTCATTTCTTTTCACTGCTCATTCCAGTATGGAATGCTCTGAGCAAACAATATGCCTAAGACTTGAGAGCATGTGCTAATTTCTGTCAAATCAGCTGTCTCTGGTTTCTAGAAGCCTACGGGGTTTATTTCTTTTTCCTTGTCTGGGTTGTCTAGGCTTTTACACTTTTGTTGGTTTAGACAGCAGAATTCCATGTTTACACAGGTAACACTGTGTTTTTGTTGTTGGCCTGCATGAAGTGTTCAGAAACCTGCTGGCCACCATTCCCCAGGCGGCCTCGTCGGGCAAGCGGGAGCAGGAAGACGGGGAGTGGAGTCGGGGTTCATGTTTACCCTGACCTAGAAGGAGGCTAGGACAGCAACATGTGTGCTGGATGCAAAGGTGACAAGTCTGGCAGCATTGTCTGCCACCACGTGCCTTACGATGGGCTGGGGGAGTGG
>LOEQ01008375.1:19333-29572 GCA_001685075.1 Bramus lutescens | reverse complement strand
AAAAAAAAAAAATCCTCAAATCAGAAACTAACTCTTAAAACGACCACAAACTGAGGAGAAATGAAATGACGATCGTTGAACTCAGAAGTTAAGTAGAAAGGGGAAAAGGAAAGACCCATTAAACTGCATTAAAAGATTTTAGGGAAAATGTATTCAGGGTTCTATTTTTATACAAAAATAGAGATGGGTAGCAATGGAGGGGGAGACAGACAGATCCGCTCATGATCCTTTCAATGATTCTTCTTCGTGTGGCTTTTGGAGTCTCGTCTCATTCGTGGTCCTTCACAATGCAGCTTTTGGTCATATATGGCCTTTAGGCTCTTCAGAAAGCAGTGCCTGGTACTGTTGGCAGCCACTGGCTGAGAGGAGCACACAAGGAAGAGGGACCCACAGATTGGCAGTCTAGAACGAAGCGACCNTTGAGAGGAGCACACAAGGAAGAGGGACCCACAGATCAGCAGTCTAGAACGAAGCGACCTGTGGTAGCCCTGGGCAAATGGCTTCCCGCTGTGGGGAGAGAGCAAGCTCCCGCCACCTAAACCAAGTGAGCAGTGAGGAGACAAGGCAGAGCATCCCCTAAAGACTTCCCCTTCTCCTCTCCCCTTTTCCTTTTCAGAGGCTAGATCTTCTAGAAATCCACTTTCTAGAATATTCCAGACCCTAGCACTTCCCCTTATGCAGAATATTCCCTTTGGTTCTCATTCTGCCTCTCTCTCCTCACCTATTCTCCCAAACGGAAACTGTCACCCTGGGTCCAACATTTAAACAAAGCAAGCCACCTGCCCTTGATTCGGTCTTTCCTCTTGTCGTTTAGTTTCCGAGGGAGCCTTACACCAGCTGTCGGCTCCTTTTCTGGACTCGCTCCTGGAAGCCGCGCAGTCTGTTTCACACAACCCCTCCTGAAGCTGTGTGCTCAGGAGCTGCGGGCTACCATGCAAACAGGCGCTTCCAAACGGCTTTCACCAGAAAGACCGCCTCCCCACACAAAGCAGGCTGGTGTCTGGCGTCTCTACCTTCATTTTGCGTGAGTCTCCTGCACATGTAGGCATTTGAGACTCACTCCAGCAGTGGCTGAAAGCCGGCCATCCTTAACCTAGCGCGTCGAAGGAAATGGGAACTGAGACATCTTACTGCTATCCTTTTACAAGGTCCAGTCCCCGTCCCAAAAGGCACCCAATGTCTTCTGTCAGATTCCGGGAACAGCAGAGCCTTGCAAAACAGATGGCCTCTTGATAAGGGCAACTGTCCATCACGGCGAGGCCGCACCCTGGTGTATAAGTGATCTTCCTAAGAACCAGATAGGTCCTTCCGGTTACGAAGACGTATTAGGTCGTCTCGCTGACCCAGAGCTGAGACAATGATCAATCGGACCACACCTCTTCCAGGGCTTTTGGCTTCTTGCCCTTTGCTCCATTTCTCCTTCTGTGTAAACCCGCAGCTCCTGTAGTACCTGGAAGATGAACTGAATCCCTGGATCTGCCCCTCCTCCTCTGGATGTGACAATTACATTCCCTTGCTCCGTTTTTCATCATTACCGCCTTAATTGTCATATTGGGGTGAGTGACAGGCCAACTCTACTGAGACAGCCAGAGTTGTGGTTTTTTGACCTGAAAACTCCAGCGACGTAATCTCTCAGAAGCTCTTCTCCCTGGTCTTGCTAGAGCAAGGGACTTTATCGTCACCAGCAGAGATATGCATGTTCAAGTTTGGGATTCCTCTCCTTCCTCTGAAATGAAGGTGTCCCCAAAGTTCTCTGCCGCCGGTACTTCCTACGCTCGTAGCTGCAAACTGAACATATGGCCATGTAGCACACAGAGATGGGGATACTTTCTAGATACACCATCACTTGGTTTATTGTGTCATTAAGCAAACGCCCTGGCATATACTTAAACAAACCTAGATGGCGTAGGCCAGTACGCCACATGGCCTCCACGCAGTTGAGAGACTTGGTAAACAGGGTACCATAAGGCTGATCGCGTAAAACAACACCGTGTTTTACATTAAATGCCTTTTTATAGTGGAAGTTATGTGCTAAGATAACGCTAAAATAAATAAATAAGTGTGGAACAGTAAACGCCTAAACCAGTAACAGCCATGGTCGTCATTACTGAGTGCCGTGCGCCGTGTGTGGTTGCATGGGCCCCACTGTTAGGTGGTTCACAGCAAAGTGGGTTTGCTTACACAAGTGTCCCCATAAATGTAATGAATTGCACTGACATTTCAACAGCTACCAGTGTCGCTGACAAAGGGGACATTTCAGCTTCAATTCTAAACTTCGGGTAGCACTATCACACAAGCAGTCCCCCGCTGACCAAAATGTCACTGTTGGTATATTGACGGTGTTCATCTTCCAGGCCCGCCTCATGTGCCTCGTTCATATGACCCATTCATTGATTTTATCCCTAGATCTGGAAGTCGTCTGGAACTTAGTACGTCTGGAACTGAACTCTGCATCTCCTTTTCTGGTCTCCAGCTCCTCTTCCTCCTCTACATTCTCCCACTCAGCCTCTGATGGTGACTCCTTGGCCCCGTTTTTTCCTTTCTCTCCTGCACTAGCTCGCTCACAAATTCAACCCCAAACGTGTGCATCCAGGTATGTGCAGATATTGAGATAGCTCTCCTACAGAGTAGGAGAAAATCATGGCCCATCAGTGCACGTGAGTTCCTCTCCATCTGCACTGGCATCCTTTATGACAACTGTTGCCCCTCTGTGCAAGCCAGTGCCTCTGTTTCCTATCCCTTGAGAGATTTCTCAGACCTGGTGTGGTGGTGCACACCTCTAATCCCAGCACTCAGGAGGCAGAGGCGGGTAGAGCCCTGGGATTTCCAGGCCAGCCTGGTCTACATTGTGAGTTCCAGGGCCAGCCTGGTCTACATTGTGAGTTCCGGGGCCAGCCTGGGCTACACAGGGTGAACGCAGGACAATGAAAGGGGTGAGGGTCTGGACTCTGGATAGCTGTATCAAGTGGGGCCTCCTCTGTTACTTTTGCTCGTCTCTACCTTCCTTATCTGGAATCCCCTCCTACCTCCCTAGGCTGCTTCCCGTGTGTCCCCTGAGGCCCACCTCAAGTTCCAGCTCCTTCTGGTGCTCTGCTGCCTTCTTGTATGTTTCAAACTCACAGCTTAACTAGGCAGTTCTTTCGCCCACACAGAACACAGCATGAGTTATGATTCGATCCTACAGACCAGAGTTCTGTGCTAGAAAAATGATTAGTGGTCAACCCCAGGAGAGAGAGTCCTTCAGCAGTTTGTGTGCACTACCTTTTAACCTGGACGTGTGATAAACTTCTAGGGAAATAGAGTATGCTGGGCTTGCTAAGCGTGTGTGTGTGTGTGTGTGTGTGTGTGTGTGTGTGTGCGTGCGCGCATGCAAGCTCACTCATAAAGTGCATATGTGGGCTGTGCTTGTCTCTATGGCAACCTTGTATGCTATTCTCCAGGTACCAGCCACCTTTCTCCTTTTCAGTGAAGATTTTATTTTATTTTATTTTTAATTATCTGTATACTGGTGAGGGTGTGTGTGTTCATGAGTGCAGTGCCCTCATAGGCCAGAAGAAGACACTGGATCCCCTGGTGCTGGAGCGATAGGTGGCTCTGAGCTGCCTAGCATAGGTGCCAGGAACTGAGCTCAGCTCCTGTGGAGCAGTAGCAAGGGCTGATAAGTAGGAGCCATCTCTCTAGCCCCATCTTTCTTTCTTGGGGGCACAGGGTCTCTCACTGGCCTGGAATTCCCCAAGCAGGCCAGTCTGGTTGCCCAGTAAACCCCCACAGTCCACCTGCACCCCTCTCTAACACTGGGATTAATACATTCTATCACGCCTCCATAAGGGATTACTAATTTCTGTTTGATGCTGAAAGAGTAAATAATATATGGCTTTGAGAACTTCCTGTGGGATCTCTAGACTTTAGCTAATTATCTGGAAAAGAGAACTATGGTATGAAATGGTATTTACATGTTCTTCCTCATCTAACATTCTAGAACAGCTGTTCTCAACATGTGGACTTCACCCCCTTTGGGGGACAAACGACCCTTTCACATCTAAGACCATCGGAAAACACAGATACTTACACTACAGTTCATAACAGTAGCAGAATTACCATTATGAAGTAGCAATGAAAATTATTTTATAGTTGGGGGGTCACCACAACATGAGGAACGGTATTAAAGGGTCGTAGCATTAGGAAGGTTGAGAATCATGTTCTAGGAGTAAGGGATGTAGAAAATTTGGATCTCTGTCATGATACGTACATTAACCCAACCTCACTCCTGGCTCCTCTCCTCATCTTCTCCACAGAAGACAGGGACTATAAATATCTTCTTTACCAACCTTCTTTGCACTAGTGGTGGTCATGTGACATAGCCTCAGCCAATGAGACTAAAACTCTTATAGAATTCTTCTAAAAAGAGCTCTGTAAGAATTCAAGGTAGGTTACTTTCCAGATGGCAGAGACAGACCAGCTACTGTTGCTTCTGTGGTCCACAGAGGCCTAAGAGAGCCACCCCAAGTGTGTGCACCCTGTGCCCTCTTCAGTGCCATGGGCAAGAAGATTATCACTCATGACCTGTCAATCAGAAGGGCCTGACACAGGCAAGTTTCCTCAAAGAAAGCCAGCTTCCTGTTGGCTTCCGAGAGAAATTCAGAAACCACTCTGCTAACAGGCTCCAAGTGACTTCTGCAAACTGAGGGTCTAGACCGAGGAACTGAATCATGCCGATCAATAACCAGTGAGCCTGAGAGAGGCCCCAGGCCTCAGATGACCCAGCTGAGACAGCCTGGTGACTTCCCAAGCAGAGGACTCACTCAGTTAACCAGAGATCAGACCGTGATCTCAGGAATCATAATTGTCATTTACCAGGGTCTTAGCTTGTGGGAATTTGTTACCCAGCAGGAACACTGGTACAGCTCCTTTCTGCCTGACCTTGGCCATGGCGTGTTCATGGCCACCTTGAGCTCCTGGGGCGATACCAATGAATTTCAAATCTCCTAGCCATGACTGTTTCCTCCTCTCAGCAGCTACTATTCTCCATACCAAACAAACAACCAAACAAAAGCCTACCAGGATGAGCCACTCTAGCAAGCTTTGCTTGTACTTATGGTTGAGATTATTTCCAACAGACCAAGCAGACTTCCAAAATCAAAGTGAGCAAGTTCTTCAAACATCGACAACTATTTCTAAGAAATATATGATGTTTCAGATAGGGGGAAATATCTACCAGAAAAATGTAGTCTTTGGCCTCTATAGGCTTAGAGTCTAGTGCCATGGGGGATGGGGAATTGTGGGAGGTGGGGCAGAAAAAAAATCAAGACATAGTTGAAATACAGAGTTAGGTTAGGCCAGGATGGTTGTTATGGGGCCCAGAAAAGGGGACACCTCCTAGCACAGCCCACTCTCACAGAGTGGGGGGAAGAGGAAAGGGGCTGCATTGGAGATTTAGGTCATGCAGCCGGGCTACAGGGGAGGAGAATAAACTACATGAAATAAGTAAAGACAGGAGATCTAGGCACAGAGAGAAGTATCTATTAATCAAATCATGAACAGCTGTAGCGTACTTGGTGTGAGGCCTGGGACTATGTTGGATGCCTTAGCAGGGCTGGGGTGGGGTGACTACAGAACTTGCTGTCTGCCCCAGGTTTTCAGGAGCATCCTGCTGAGGCTGCTGCCTAGACTCCCAGAGACAGGGTAAGCGTCTGTTCTTGTCAACTAAGGAAAAATCAAAGGCACACCCCAGTCATTGTCCCGGCTCACTCCCCAGGTTACTGCCTTTAGCAGCAGCCTCAGATCAAACCACATCCAGAGAGCGCTGTGCAACAGGAGAATCTAGGTCAAGGTCCTTCAAGAATGCACTACACACAGCAAATCCAAGCAAAGAGACATGGAGCTGATAAGGAAGGAGAGCCCTTCAGCCTCTGATGTGGAATTTTGGAAGCTTTCAAGCTGGGCCAGATATCGGTCCTTATAGGCCAGGAATTCACTTGGAAATTAGAGAAAACCATTGGCACTCCTCTCCTTTAAAAGAACGCACATTTTGAGCCACTAAGATGTGAGTTCAGATCTAGGATGGAGAGGAAAACAGTACCTGCAGAAAGTGGAGAGACGAGACCAACCTGGTTTCCTCTGCAGACATGCTCCATCCTGTTTGAGGTGCGCCCCAGAGAGCCTAAGCAGCTAGGAAAAAAAAATGTTCCTCAGGAGCAAGAGCCCTCTGCTCACATCAGAGGGAAATGTCTCCCAAGTTTCTAGATGCTGAAACAGCCACAGTAGCCACAGCAGTTACCGAGCTTGCTAAGGCCATGGACTTGATGTTCATATTTTAAAAGTGTCAGATTTGCTGAGATTTCATACACACACAGTGAATTCGCACTTTCTCCAATGAAGGGTCCGGTGAAGACTGACCAGCTGTGTGGCAAGTGAGATCATCCCTATGGTGAAGACAAGTTCTTCGAGCCTCCCCAAGCCTCTCTCCTTCCTCTTTGGTCTTATCCCTTGTGGCTACAGCTTTAATTCCTGTCCCTTGGCTATAGAACATCACAAACAGAACAGAAGAGGACAAAGCCCTTTGTGTCTGACTTCTTGGCTGTGGCCTTCACAATGTGAGGCCAGTTTCCAAAAGCTTCACTTTTAATCTTCACTGACAAAGCCATCTTTCCTACCAATCTACGGCTAAGAGACAAGCAATGATGTCCTTACTCATCTTTACAAGTTTGCTGAAGTGTGGCAGCAGTCCCCAAATTGAATGTGAAGAGTAACGAGCGTTTCTTCAGGGATCAATTTTGATGGGTTAGCTCAGACAATTTGTACTAATAAAAGTAGTATTGATAAAGTTGTATATATGAATACTGTCCTATAGATCAGCATTTAGAAATACAAAGTTTATTTGGATAAATAAAGATTATTTCTAGACCTGTATTATTGTCTTAAGAAACATTAAAGCATAATTTAAAAGACAGTGTGTGGTGGATAGGATATATGCACACCGTACTCACAGACTTGAGAGGCTGAGATAAAGGGTTCAAAAGTTCAAGGCTGGCCTGGCCTATATAACAAGACCTTGCCTCAAAAAACAAAAACAAAAACAAAACAAACAAACAAACAAAAACAAAAAAACCCCACAAGGGTTCCAGATGTTCTCAGGGTAGATAACTTGTATAGCATATAGCATAGCATGGGCCAGGTTCTGAGCTCGATCCTTATCACCACAAAGAACGAACAGCATCGGATTAAATTAAAGAATGTGAGAGCTAAAAGGGGGCTTAACATTCCACCTAACACTGTAGAATTTCACCCACAACAGCGAGTGTCAAGACCATCCAGCCTTCCTGTTATCTTAAACAATTATTTCCCCTTAGGTGCCATCCTGTAAAGCAAACAGGCAGATTCTAGAGCTATGTGAAGCTAGCCAGGGACGTAATGGAACCTGGGACTCCCTGGAGAGGGGACGACGGTGCTGCCTTTCCATGGCCATTCGTGTTGAAAAGACACGCACCAATAAAGCTGTGTCTGGGGACTTGACTCAGTCCTGAGACATTATAACGAGATGCCTTCCTAAGCTCCTAGGACCCCCGTCTACCAATTCCACGGTACCCCTGCCTTCTAGCAGCCCATGCAGGTTCCCTTCGCTGTGTGCTTTCTAAACCTCTCCGCCCTTGCTTTTGGGGCACTCCTGTCGGACGGGCGGAAGTGGCAGGAGTTTAAAGAGCTCTCAGATGGGAATTTGCATGATGAGCAGTTGGGGCTTTCTGTAATGGTCTCTATTTGTAGCAGAGACGCTTCTTCAGTTCAAGATAAGAGTTACACTTCCCTGTGCACACAAGTCTAAGCATTTAGAATGCAGGTAGGAATTATGCTGATTTAGTAAAGCAGCAGTTATAGGCTCTCCCTAAGATGCATGACCTCACTAGGACCAGGCATGGTGCCCTTCCTGTTGAAGCTGTGCCTTATGTCAAATTAGACAGCTGTTGCTTACCGGCCAGGTATGTGACCCACTGTCGTGCCTTTAGGGATACCATGCAGCAATGGCGGTTGTTGTAGCTCATAAGCATCACAAGCAGATAGCACAGCAGACTGTTTTCCTCCCTTGATAGCACTTGCAGTACCTTCTGGTCCTTTGAAAGCTAGGCCACGGGAAGGATTCTTTCAGGCCAGATCCACCTCAAGTGTCGCAGGCCCTGGGTTTGAGTTGTCTGGTCTCTTCAGCAACAGGGACTTATCCACAAACCTGGAAGAGGCCACCAAGGGTCACAGCGATAGCTTATACTGATTTGGAAGTCATTTGGACTACTCTGATCAAATAGAATCGAAGTTTCTCATACCTGGTACTGAGCTTTTGTTAGATAGTATATAGCTCTTAGGGGTGTATTGCCAGTCCAAGTAGCAGAATTTCATATGTTTGTGTATGTATGTGTGTGTGCACATATAATATGCATACACATATAATTTTAGGTAAATATAAAATAATATGATTCTAAGAGGTTTTATCAGGCATTCTTAATGTTATTTGCCCTCTTTCCTTCCCTCCCTTCTCTATTGATTTCCCCCTTCCCCTTCCCCAGGAAAACCTCCCTGGAAATTTCACATCTCCACCTTCAGGCTACCAATATTCTTCTAGTCCTTTCTCTAACCACCTCCCCACCCAATGGCCCCTTTTTACTCTCCTGGCTTCTCTGGTTACGGCATGCTGTGTATTCACATCTGAAGATTTGGAGCTGGGAAGTACAGCCAAGAGAGAACATACAGTGTTTATCTTTCTGAGTGCCAGACCTGGTTTTAGTCAAATTTCTAGGGAGGCCACAATCTAGAAGGCTTTATTGCATTAGATTGTTTGTTTGTTTGATTGTTTGGAGGGTCTTTTGCATATATAGTTCATGCATGAGTGTGTGTTAGGTCTTGACTTCTCATGAAACAAAGGTTCTTAAAAGATGTGCTGGCTTCCTTCTAGCCAGTCAGTTTTAGATTCCCTTGCTTCTCAGTGAAGTCTAAGAGTTAGTTGCCTGCATGTGTATCAGGGCACTTGGTGTGGGGATGAGCAGGTACAGTACCAATTTCTTGGGCTGGAGAGAGGACAATAAAGTCACAGTTTTTCTTCCAAGAGGCATTCTTTGGGCCTCTTTAAGAGGCAAGGAAGGTTCCAGAGTATGAGCGGTATTATAATAGCATTCCCTTCGTACCCTTCTGCCTAAAGAAAGAAAGGGGCTTTCCAAGCAAATAGAGGTAGGTGGAAATGGGATACAAAATATGTGAACAAGAGGACTTCGGGGCCCTGGGGACATATTTTCTGTCATTGTGTTTCAAGTGACGTACTTGATGGACAGGTAAAAGCACTTGTTCCGCAGTTTGAGCGTCGTCTTAGGGCATCCTTGCTCGTGGTTTCAAAAGCTAATTCTGAGGCACACCGAAAGGACTTCCTCATGCTTTTCTTCTACAAAGCCACTGTGTAAATATGAATTCCTGGAGTATTTGTGACTGGCTTAAAGATGATTGTTTTTGAAGGAATGATAAACAAGTGATTATTGAATCCAAAGCGGCTCCCGCCCTTCCCACTTCTTCGGCATCTGATGTAATTACAGTAAGTCTGGGTTACGCACATGTGAGCATCTTCTGCTGTTGATTGTCAGGCAATCAAACAGCATCTCTCGCCCCCACTCAGACCCTTAATTTAGACGCTTTTCTGCCATGACACTTGATGTTGCTTAATTATAATGTTCCTCACTCTGAGAAGCTGCTATTTCAAAGGGTTCCGAAGCTTTGCATGTTCAGTCCTAGCTCTCCTGAACGACGGAGAAATTTACACATGTGCCTGATACCCCCCTGAAGTCTGATAACCTACGTGACTTTTAAGGGCACTGCTTTGTACTGTAGGCAACGGCTGCTATTTTTAAATATACATTTCTTTACACGAAAGTGTGGCCCAGCACGGCTTTCCTGTTGCAAGGCTGTTTTCTCCCACCCCATCAGAAAGAAAGCTGGGTGTCAGATCTCACATCCACAGACACTCTGTTTTCAGAACTTTTTTTTTTTTTAAACGGAATTCTCAAATCCAAATGGGTTGGTGTTTGAATTCAGTCCTGAAATAAAGAAATGCTTTTTCTGGGCACATTCTCTCCCCTTGGTTGGCAGTTACTGGTAACTTGCGCCTAATTATCTCCATTCAATGCTAGTCATAACTGCTTGCTTGCTTCACGCCCAGACAGCCCCGCCCCCGCGCTCACCCCAGCCCCCTCAGGCTGAATCATCTGCTCC
>LOEQ01008374.1:38141-53258 GCA_001685075.1 Bramus lutescens | reverse complement strand
CTCTCTCTCTCTCTCTCTCTCTCTCTCTCTCTCTCCTCTCTCTCTCCTCTCTCTGTCTGTCTGTCTCTCATCTCTCCTGACTCTGGATTCAGTGTTGAAATTACATACATCAATTCAAATCTAGAGTAAGTTATTTATAAAGCTAAAAGGAGAGTGTTGATCCATGCTATGCTTTTTCTTATGTTTGTTTCATCGCATTTTATTGCAGTCTTTACATATTTCGGTGTGTTTATGCATGACAGTCTTCCCTGTTTTCATATCTTAACGTGCGCTTGACTCTTGAGTTGTGTTTTGAGAACTTTTGCTTGTGTGTGCTCTGGTTTCCTAAAAAGCTTCCTCAAAAGCTAAAGGTGGGTTTAAAACCAGGCCAACATCATAAGACTGGAGTGTTTGGGAAGATGCATTAAAAAACAAACAAAACAAAACAAAAAACCAACTGGAGAGGGGACTGAAGAGATTGCTCAGAGGTTAAGAGTACTTGCTGCTCTTGCAGAGGATCCAAGTTCGATGACAAGCCCCATGTCAGGAGGTTCAAAACTTCTGTATCTCCAGCTCAAGGGGATTCAAAGTGCTCTTCTGGCTTCCACAGGCACCTGCACTCATGTGCGCATGGCCACACAGACACGCACGTGCCTATGTGGATATACAAAGAATTTTTAAAATCTAAAACAGAGTCTCCTTTGTAGTTCGACTCTCTTTAATGAAAACACGTAGCACTTGAAGTAAATGAGAAGGGCTATGTATGGCAATGACTCGGTGTCTGAGCCCTTATATTGCCTGCATAAAGATTCAGATTCGACCTTTACGGCACCATGGGGAAAAATAAGCAAAAATAAGTGTGAGTGTTGGTGTGAGGAAAGACTATAAATGTAATACACCAAAACATTAGTTTGATAGTGCTGTTATTATATACACACACATATATACAGACAGAAAGGCATACACACGCATGTGTGTGTGTTTGTATGCACTCTAAGTGTGTTTATCTTAAAGATAATTTTATGCGTAGACCCTAGACCAGCAAGAGAGCTTTGCAGGCAAAGGTCCTTACCATCGATTCTCACAATTTCACTCGATTCCTGACACCCACCCAGAGGGAGAAAGTGACTTCCACAAGTTGTCCTCTGATCTGCCCACATGCACTGCAGCACACATGCACACATACATACAAGCAAATAAACAAATAAATGTTTTCATTGCATGCCAAATATTCTACAGCACTGCTTTTGAATTACCTTATTTACATGGATATACCTCCCTAAATCATATATAGACACATTTCAACAATCCTTGAACAGTAAATAATCAATTTTATTAATTATTTGAACATCAATTTAGAAACTGTTTAATGTGGTATGCAGAAATTAAATAGTAGCACATGAAAGTCAGCAAAAGATGAAATCAAAGAATTACTTTCTAAGCATTTATTTTAAAAAGAATAGTGATTTTTTTTTCAGTCAAGTTAGCTTCATGTTCTTTTTCTGGTGACCAGTTCTTAACTTATATATTAAAAACATGTATCATAAGAAGACATAACTCATCACTGCCGTGTATCTCTAATTTTCACATGTTCCATCTGATATTCATTAACGGAAGTCCTGACCCTATACTGACAGGGGCACATGACTCTCAGTGTCTAGTAGCATTATTTTTACAAGCAACTCTTTTGCACCTGTTGAACGTGGTGTTCACATCCATTACTGTGCCCTGAAAACTGTCATTTCTTTCTGGAATATTATAGTGACCTTTATCCCGTAAAAAAAAATGTTAAATTGTTGGACTGCTTTGCTATCTCGACTCCTCTTCTCCATTATTAGCAGTTGTGCTGTGTACGTTGACTTTTTTTTTCGATAGTCTTCCTCCAGGCTTAGGGGACTGTCTTGCTTCTGGGCCTCCCTGCCACCCTCCTTTAGTTTTACCCTAAGAGCTGTCACGCAGAAGAGCTGTCGACTTTCCTTCCTTGCTCATCTGTTACAGTTTCTACAGTTTAGAACAAACACACTTTTCTTATGCTGCTCCGCTTCCCCAGCCCCCAGCTCCTGCTTTGTACCCCTACTTTGAAAATGACTTATGAAAACAAGACTCAGTGTGGACAAAACTCTGGCTCGTTCTCAATTCTCATTGTAAGAGACTTCTCTATCCCCAAGCTAAATTAGATCAAGGGTCCAAAGAACAGATTGACTTGGTGTGTCTTATCTGTGGAGCCTACTTCATCACATGGGATCACAGTGGACTTTTTATAAGGCCCAGGGATGGGAGTTCAGGGAAGAACCTCAGTGAGGGAGACAGAACATGAGAAGGAGACAGGAAAATGAATATCTGTGCTGGTGTCAGTGCATGTGGTGTTGACTGCAGAAAGGATAACGGCTCTGCTGGGTAGAAACTAGATACCTCACCAACAGTTTATTTGTAAGGATTATGTGAGAATTTATTTTCTTCTCTTTTATTAATTATCTAAGAAACACAATTAAAATGGACTTATATCACATATTTAAATGCTTTTTAGTTTTATTTTTATTCGTTTCTATTTTTTTCATCATGTATAGTCATTGCACATGCTACTATATTACATAGAACATTTGCATACAAGGTTATGGCTAGGCTTCTTCACTGTGTTATTTTAGGGGAGTTGTGCATTTGTAGAAAAAATCCATAGACTCACTATTTGCTTAATAAGAAATATAAATTTATGCTTTAGAATTTGGACAAAGCAGAATGAATGAAGGAATCATAATTTGCCTGTCACTGCCTAAATTTCTATAAATGTCCGTTAGTTGTTTATGGGCGTCATTGGCCAGCAAGCCAAGATAGAACTTTCCTGTATATGAACAGGACTTACCTCATCCTAGTGTGCTGGTTAATACTTGTAACCCAGCACTTGGGGACAACAGACAAGAACATCATCCGTTCAAGGTCATCCTTGGCTACTTTGCAAGTTTGAAGACAACCTGGTTTTCATGGGTACCTGACTCAAACAGAAGTTAAGTGCTAGTGGATTAGAGAATTTCCTACAAAGTATAATCATTTTATATATTACATTTCCATTAAAATAATGCTAAATTTACATGATAATCTTTTCATTAGAAAAAATGGAGAACCCAGCATCTCTCACTAAGCTGAATTTAGCCCGATCACAATGATTAACTCTACCACAAGGAACCCACACAAGGTCTCACTGAATCCCAAGTGCCTTCAGCTTCCTAGTTTAGACATCAGGCATCCCCCAAAGCATTCCACTCACCACCAAGAGGTTCATCATAGTAGCAATTTGTAGACGCTCACGTTGCCTTGGAGCTTGCTATGTGCTCTCCATACATTCCTGTTCATTCTTGCAGCATATCTGTTCATGTTATTGAGAGCTGCTTTGGGCCTTACCTCAGCTCCCTGGTGATTACCATCAAAAGAATTCAGACAAGACACACAGAGCACAGTGTAGAAGACAAAGTGTAGGAGAGTAACATGAAACGTACTAGACTGAAAAACTATTTTAACTTGTGTGTGAGATGGGCTTTATGTTATTTGTTTTTCAAAAATATTTCACTGCATTTGAAAATTTCCATTTATTTATTTATTGTGTGTGTGTGTGTGTGCCTGTGTGTATACCTGTGTGCTCTTGTGTATACATGTGTGGGCACATAATGGCCACAGCATGTGTACAGAGGTCAGAGAACAACTTTCAGGAATTGCTTTCTCTCTCCATCTTGTAAATATAGATGATCAAACTCATACTAATAAGCTTGCGAGCAAGACCCTTTACCTGCTGAGCCATCTTATCATCTATGGGTCATTCTCTCTCTCTCTCTCTCTCTCTCTCTCGTAGAGGCTGTTTCTAAATTTTAAGAGATCGTATATTTAATTAAGATCTATACATATTCATCAGAAGTTGTCCACAAAGTCTTGCTTCATTGAACTGGAAAAGCTAGATTAGCCTGGTACTTAGACTAATTTCATCCCTTTTCTTATCTCTTGTCTCTAAGCATTAAACCCAGATGTTTCTTTGCATGCTATTCTAACATTCCACTACTGAGCTACATCCCAGCCCAAATTTATCAGTTTAAAGCAAAGAAAAAAAGGAGTTACTTAAGACAGCTGGACAATTTTATTCCCTAGGTGTATTTGTGAGTTCTGAATATTTTATTGTAACCCTCATAACAGGATTTCTGTTTAGTAAGCTGAATTACACAAATGCATCTTCCTCTCTAAACCCTCATTTATAATTGACACGTCATCCCCCAAAAGGAGAATATCCACCTTCCCTGAAATTTGAAAATGAATGAGAAATCTATTATGTATTCAATGCAAAAAGTTTTGTAGGTGAAACCCAAAACTTAATTTGTTCATGTTCTATTTTCTTAAAATTCATCGTTAGCAGAATAACTTATACAATGTTTAAAATAGACCATGAGTGACAGAGTAAAATATAGAACACTCCCGGGGAACTGCAATCAAAAATAGTAACTTTAGCAAAATTTTACTCCATAGAATGTACCCAAGATACTATCTCATGTCATATAAATATCAAATTCGTGCCTACTGTTATAGTCACTGCATAATAGGTATCTGTGATATATGTTCGCTTATTTATAACACAGCTTATTTAAAATATTAGATATAAAATGATGCCTCTTTTATCAGTATTGCGCCAGCAATCACGAAGTGTTCTAGATTCTGCAATTCTGCAGAGACACAATGAAGGTACTTCTCTTTATATCTTGTTTCATATTTATTTCTTTATTGGTGAAATGCTGCACATGCTATGGAATTTGTGTGGATGTCAGAGGACAACTTGACAGCATGCAAGTTGCAGGAACCAAAATCAGCTCATCAGGTTTAGTGGCAATCATCTTTAATTGCCAGGTCATCTTAGTAGTCCAAGATTTTTTTACTCTTACTAGCTAGGCGCCAGCAAGCATCTCACTATCATAATATACACACCCTTGTCATCAGTACAATACTGTTGATTCATTATAATCAAAGATGATTAATAATGGCACTTATTCTTTCTTATACATGGGAGCAGGAAGAAAATAAAGGAATGTTGTCATCATTGTAAAAATAAACAATACTTCCTGCTTTGAAAAAATGATTTGAAAAGATCTCTTGAAGTGATTCATTAATCTGTGACTTTTCATATGATCCCCCTTTGTCCCTCACCCCTAAAGACCATGCTGTCTCTACCATCACTTAGCTCTCAAGTAGGTTTTTCTGTGAAGTCCTACTTTCTTTCTTTTTTATTTTTCGTGTATTTTTAATTGATTTTCATTGAGCTCTTTTCTCTGCTCCCGTCCCTGCCTCTCCACTCCCCCTTACAACTCTCTCCCCAAGGTCCCCATGCTCCAGTTTACTCAGGAGATCTTGTCTTTTTCCACTTCCTATGTAGATTAGATCTATGTAAGTCTCTCTTAGGGTCCTCATTGCTGTATAAGTTCTCTGGGAC
The DNA here is from genome assembly GCA_001685075.1 of Bramus lutescens. NCBI lineage: Eukaryota > Metazoa > Chordata > Mammalia > Rodentia > Cricetidae > Bramus > Bramus lutescens. The sequence goes on along the minus strand of LOEQ01008374.1, from coordinate 47,821 downwards.
TGTGATTTGCAGGCTGGTTTTCTTTGCTTTATGTTTAAAAACCAATTATGAGTGAGTACATGTGATAATTGTCTTTCTGTGTCTGGGTTACTTCACTCAAAAAGTATGCTTGCCATCGCTTCCTAGAGCTTTAAGCCATTTTTTCCTGTTCAAATCCAAGTGCAGATCAATCTATTTAGGCAGCCTCTGTGCCTTCCTCTATGTATCTGATTAATTAGTAGAACATGTGCATTTTTCTCATCAACAGCTGATGCAGCAGTATTGCATGCTGCTTCTGTGTGAAACAATATTTGTGGGGCTGTTTCTGGATGAGTCTGAGCACTCTGCATGCCACACTGACAACCCTACACCATAATCAAATTAAGACTCTGTGTACTGAAACTTGATTAATAAATACCTAGAGAAATTGGGGTCCAACCTGAAGATCTGAAAAGCTGAGCAGCCAGCCCCTGGCTCGTACTACCTCATTCTGAAAATTATGGGCTTGCCTCCAGGAATCTCGGAATGAGACTGAGTATGTGAGCTGTTTCCTCCTGTTTTATAATCCTCATACACCACTGGGTACCATTCCTAGACAGGTAGTCTTGAGGTGTGTACGAAAAGAAACTGAGTAAGCTATGAGGAGCAAGGCAGTAAACTGCATTCTCCAACCGGTTCTGCTTCAGTTTGTCTCCAGGTTCCTGCCTTGAGTTCCTGTCTGCGCTTTTTATCATGATAGATTATGAACTGTAGGATAAAATAAGCCCATCCCTCCGCAAGCAGCTCTTCCTCATAGTGTTTAGTAAACCAATAAGAAGCAAGTCAGGGAGGACTCTGACTGCTCCTTTTAACTTTTTGGCCATCTTTAAGGGTAAGGTATTTTGAACATCATATCAGTTTCTGATGGAATATTTCCTTGGCTTAGGAATCACATTTTTCATAATTATATAGACACTTTAAGTCACTGAAAACCACACTTAGACTCTCTTTACGATTTCTGTTATACAAGTTTCTATATCTATATATTTTTTTTGCATTCCTAACCACTGGCCATGACTATTTTGATCCTCACCAAACCACTGTGGGAATCGAATGAGATAGTGAGGACAGAGCAAGGACAGAGTGGTGTGACTGTTCCATAGGCGAAAAGAAAGCTATATCCTTGTAGTATTTACATACTTTTGCAGTTCTATTTTGTTTTTGAAAAAAACTATATCATCCTTGAATTGCAATAGGCTTGTTTATTTTTTTTCATTTTAATTTTACTGTGAGTGTGTGTGTACACCAAGCGTATGAGTGGGCATACATGTGTGTGTCTGTATGTGTATTACATACATATATGTCTGTGTGTGTGTTCTTTATGTGTGCTGGTATGCATGCAACGATGTGAAAATGTGTGTGCGAGAGAGAGGACAGTTTCAAGTGTCATTCCTCCTCAAGTTCTGTCTACCTTCCTTTTTGAGACAGGGTCCCCAGGACTCACTGATTAGTCTGGGTTGGCTGACTATTAAGTCCCAGTGATTGTACCATCTGGCTTTGGCTCCCCAGTTATAGTGTTACAAGTTTGTGCCATCATATGTAGATTTTTAAGTGTATTCTGGGCATCAAACTCAGGTCCTCATGTTTGGCAAGCAGTGTACTGTCTGAGCTCTCTCCCAGAATTACTCTTCCCATTTTACATAATTTGATTTAATTTAAGTAGTATGCGCATTTGTATTTCACAACTTCTACACGTACAAATTTCTGAATTTACATGAATTTACATTACTGGAAATTTGGGAGATTATTATTGTTGTTATCTGGTGATACCAGAGAAGTCAAGGACTCCTCCTAAAATTCTTAATCTCATTAATAAAAGAATTTTAAAACAAATTTCAACGGAAACCTGGTGATGGCAATTTTTTCTAAGGAGAAGGAAGAGAAAGAAGAATCAGGAGGAGAAGAAAGGAAGAAGAAGAAGACTTTATGGTAGGCAAAGTATAAATTCCAGCAGCTTCCCATGGAGAAGAGATACAGAAGAGAAAAGAAAAAAAAAAACAGCCTTGCTGTCTGAGTTAAGGCAAAATGGATGTTAGCCACAAGGTAAACAGACAGTCTCACGGTAGGGAGTTGGGCTTAAGAGGAAGACTAAGAACGCCTAAAGTACCAGAAAAAGCAGAGCAAGGCTCTGATGGGCATCCAAAATAAAAAGACAGAAGAGAAGGAAAAGGAGTTACATCTAATCGGGATTCAGAAAGGTTCTCTGATCCAGCAGCGTCTCATGATGGTTAAAAGGACTGTTCAAGGTAGCAGGAATTCAGGGAGGAAAAGGTACATTATCTCCTCAAAGGAATAATTTTCTTCCTCTTTAGCATGGTTTAAGGTGAACCTGCTTTCCTAAGAGTGATTCCTTAACTAGGTCATTGACCCCCAACTGGATTAGCTATCAGCCAGCAGACAATGCTTGTCTCCTCCTAGAGGGGTTGGCGGGGAATCAACAGCTTTCTCTTAATGGCCTCCTGAGGCTAGTCTAACTATTTTTTTATTGATTTTTATTGAGCTCTACATTTTTCTCTGTTCCCCCTCCCTGCTATTCTAACTCTTATGAAATGCTACTTTCTCTAACGAAAGAAACAACAGGTGTGTACTGGCTGATTTTGTGTGTCAACTAACACAAGTTAATCACCAGAGGGTAGAGGCTCAGTTGAGGAAATGCCTCCTTTAGACTTAGCTTTAAGGCATTTTCTCATTTAGTGATCAATGGGGGAGGGCCCAGGCCATGATGGGTGGTGTCCTCCCTGGGCTGTTAGTCCAGGATTCTTTCAGAAATTAGGCTGAGCAAGCTATGGGAAGCAAGCCAGTTAGCAGCATCCCTCCGTGGCCTCTGCATCAGTTTCTGCCTCTAGGATTCTGCCCTATTTGAGTTCCTGTCCTGACTTCCTTTAGTGTTCAACAGCAATGCTGAAGTGTAAACCAAGTAAACCCTTTTCTCCCTAACTTGCCGTTTGGTCATGGTGTTTTGTCTCGACAATAGAAACCCAAATTAAAACAAGATAAATAAACTTTTTAAATAAGACTGAAATCAAATTCTTATATCAGATACTGATTTATAAGTAATGAATTATTGCTGAATCTGTTTTAATTAGTCCCAAATCTGGTAAATTTCCTTTTGCTGTTTTTGTATTTCTCAAGACTAGCATCTCATGGTATCACCTCAGGTTAGCTTAGCATTCTTCATGTAGCCCAGGCTGGCTTTGAAGACCTCATTTTCCTGCCTTTCCCTCTAGAACACAGAGGTTGCAAGTGTATACTACCTGCCCTGCTTAAAAGTTCTTTTTTCAAGGGATCAAGGGGAAGAGAGGCAAAAAAATCCAGATCCAGAGATTTATCAGTGCCTTTCAGTTTTCCTAATTAAAATATACACATTATAGTATAAATTGTATCTTTTGTTTAAAATGTGAATTTACATTCCTTTATCCCTAGTTGATTGGAGCAAACAGTTTATGTATTTCTACCTAAAACTGCTTAAAGGGTTTGGCCTTTCCCAAATGCTCAGTGTACTCATTTCAGCTTCAAATTCTTTGGTTTAAACGTACTTTGTGAATTTTTTTTTTGTGACAGTAAGCCAGTAATTACTATGCATGGGGGAGTCTGGTAGAAATGCAATATTTTGAACTAATTGCTAATAGAAAGATGTGTAATATCTGCGTGAATTGCTCCTCACATGTGCCCAGCTATAACGATCTGAATTTAGTGCTGCATTTGTTAATATTAGACACAAATTTATCCTGACACTTTTATAGGCAAAGACTCGGAAACATTTAGTCATGTAAAATCTAATCATAGTCTTGAAATATTTGCTTCTACTCTCATGCATTTTCGGCAAGCTCTCACTGCATAAGCATATCTGTATTATTGAATTAGGAGAATGGTTGAGAGAGGTTTGGAGGATGTCCTGATTATGAGATAGGTATTAATTTACACAGCAGCCTTGTCAGAGAGCCACTGTTTATAGAATGTGAATACCCCATGTCTCTCTATGCTCCTCAGATCTTCCTATCAAACTGAATTAAATTTGTTTTTCATTTACATGGCATCTCTAGTGTCTGTTACCATCCACTTCATACATTTTTAAGGTCAAAGAAAACTAGCTTGTGGCATAAAAAAATTATTCCATGCCAGAATAAAACGATAAACCATTATGTAAATTGTACAACCCCCATCAACGTGTGTTTTAAAACTCAATGAGTTGGATAGAAGCTTTGAAAAATCTCCTGTGGCTGTTGGATTCATAAGTCTTTCTGCGCCACTCAGACAGATGTGAGTGTAATACCTGGAGCATGCTATAAGTCTTGCCTTTCACTTATGGAAATCTGCTTTACTTTATTCCTTAAAAAGCAAATGCAGAGAAAATAACATAGGACTTCAATAGTAAACCCTTGGATCCAAAGACACGAAGTGGCATGGATGAGGTCTTGAAGAGGCAATTAAGAGCATTTCACTTCAACAACTAAAGAGGAACCAAAGCAGATGGGTGGAGGGAGAACAAACAGGAGAAGCTCAGTCTGCTTTGTGCCTCTTGTCATCCTAGCTCAGCAGTTTCTTCTGTGGAGTATCTCAGTATATCAGATCGACGTCTGTATTCTAGTCCCCTGATTGTTCTTGTATGAAATGAACAGATAAAAAAAGCTGTGGATCCTTTTCTTGGAAATTTCAGAAACCACTGATAAGGATCTCTAGCAGTGCAATAATAAACAATCTAGTCCAAATCATTCTTGGAAATAGATAAATTATAGCAAAATAAACAAATTAGAGAAAAGACTATCAAAGGATTCCCAATGAATACACAACCATAAAAAGCCTAGGGAGACAACATATTAAATACCTTCTGAGACCTAAAAAACATCAAATTACTACTTATATTCTAAGAATAGTCTTCATAAATTCAACTTCACTAGAATGTAATGGAACTTAGCTCAATGGAAAAGGAATCATCATGTTTTTACATATTTGTGTGTGTGTGTGTGTGTGTGTGTGTGTGTGTGTGGTGCATACATGTGTGTGTATGCATGTTCTGAGAATAAAACCCAGGGCCGTTTGTGGGGAAGTTAGGAAGTGCTTTGCCACTGAGCTGGGTCTTCAGCTGCTTAAGACTTAATAACATTGAGAATTGTTACAAATACTTGTTTTTTTATTTATGATTTGAGACTTAAAAGTCCCTAAAGTGAATCCACATAATGTGAATTCCAAATCATAATGGCAAACATGGAACAAATTTTGCTTATCTCTTAATTACATGTTGGGGTCCCAGCTGGTGACAATGAGGATGAGCCCTTCTCCCTCATCCTGCCTGTCTCTTAATGAGGCTAACCTGGAGTTATTGGTGTGGGATGTCTTCTATATATGTGTTGTTTTTATTGATTAATGAATAAATCTTCCTTGGCCTATAGCAGAGCAGAATATAGCCAGGCCAGAAGAGATATATAGAGAGAATAGGTGGAGTCAGGGAGACGCCATGTAGCTGCAGAGGGAGAAAGATGCCAACCGCCAGCCAGAACCTTACTGATAGGCCACAGCCTCTTGACAATACACAGATTAATAACAAAAATAGGTTAATTTAAGATATAAGAGTTTACTAGAAATATGCTTGAGCCACTGACCAAACAATTTTGTAATTAATATAGTTTCTGTGTGATTATTCTGGTCTTGGGCGGCTGTGAATGAAAGAGCACTGTTCACTTACAAAATACTTAGGCAAGAGAATTCTAAGAAACTAAAGTGAAACTAATGTGAAAGTAAAATCTTTGAATCTTTGAGGCTGAGACCTAAGCCAAAGGAAAAGAAAAAAAAAAAAAGGTGTCTTGTCACATTGTCACATTTTGTGAATCAGAGTGTTTTGCACACCGATTCAGAATTGGAAGAAAGTAAGATAGACTCACTCACCTGTTAATGGTAGTAAAAACTAAGAAGTTGTAGCTCCATCCAGCCCACCCAGAAATAAACATCTTAGCACATAGCCTCAATGTATTCTTTCGTAGTCATTCTTATCGACTTTTTTGCTCCTGCATCCCCTCCATTTCAGTACATTTCTCTGGGTCACCAGTGAATCGCCGTACTTACATGTAGTCACTGGGACCACTATCTTTAAGAGTTCATTTTCTTTTTTGCTAATTAACTTCTTTGATGATTTCATGCACTTATATTTTATAGAATGAATTCTGGCCACTCTCTCATCAAGCTCTCACTTACCGCTCTCCTACCCTTCAAGCTCCCTCTGCTCTCACTGCCCTTTTCAGGATTTAAGACTTTTGGTTTGGTTTTGATTTTAAACCATTTATTTTAAACAGGGACGTCTTCATGACCATTGGATTAGGAATATCCTTTGGAGCCTGTTAAAATCACAAGAAATCAATCATTCTCCCTTCCCTGAATTTATCAGTAAGAAATAGTTCATCAGTGTGATGCACGGCCCCCGAGTCCCTTCTCTACCCCTGTCTGTTGATGGGCTCAGTCTCAGGCAGATCCAGTGCAGACATAAACATGTTTTGAGACTCTGTGGTTGCAATGGCTGTATGTATGCCATCTTTGGACACCCCAAAGATGGTATTCTGCAGCCCTTCTCTCTGTCTTTTGATTCCTGCATTTTTCAGCCTGCTCTTCTCCATGTTCTCTAACCCTTGGAAGGAATGCAATATATCTCTTACGTAGATCTGAACACTCAATTATTACTTCTCAGCATTTTTTAAGCCAGGTCTCTACATTCAACATAGTTCAGTGGGAACAGAGGCTTCTCTGATTACAGCTGAGAATGCTGATTGTCTATGGATATAAACAAATACATTCCTCACTATGTATGTAGACAACACATTTATATTCCCACTTAGACCCTCTGATCTCTCCCCCAATGTTCTTTTGAGTTTGTAGCACCAGCTATGGCTTCTCTCCTGTGGAGTGAACATTCAAAGTTGGTAACACTGCCAAATCACTTTCTTCCCCGGATTACCTTCCAGCACTATGAAAGCTAAGCCATCAGGGAGGGGTTTTCAGCCCAATTTTAGATTTTATCGTGCAGTTATTGTGTGTCATGCCTTTAGCAATAGACTCTGATTGTCCAGTTCTGGAGGGTGACCAAGAAGAATGACAAGAGCCTACATGGCTTTGGAGAACTCTATACTCCAGATTTCTAATCTGGAGTCTAGAGGTCCTACTGAACTAATTCCCATAAAGAAATATCCCACACCTGCCATTGAGAATTTTGTGTAACAACCCATAGTCTCTAGACAAAAATTTTCCAAATGGGAAGGTGTCTCATTTCTAACCCTATTTTTAAGATGAAATGTGCTTTTTTGTTTTGTTTGTTTGTTAGTCTTAGGATAGGAGATTTCCATTGGCTTTTTCATACTTAATTCATTTTGGTTAACCCTCCGCTCACCACCTTGTTATACTATTCTCTCCTCCTCTCCCTGTTTAAACCTTTATTCTCCCAGTATCTCCCCACTCCCAGAACTACTTTCATATTATCTATATTATACTGTCTCCCCTTCCTTAAGATTTCTGGCCTATAAGGGGAGTGAAATTAAAAAATTAGCTTGGATACACACATGCAGGAGAACACATTGTTTAGTTGTCTTGATGCCTAGGTTATCTCACTCATAATATTTTTCTCCTCTACTCACTTACCTTCAAAGTTCATAATTTCATTTTTTTGTAGCTGAATGCAGTTCTGTTGTATATATACCACATTTTTCATTATTCATTCATCAGTTGGTAGACATCTGAGCTGATTGGATCTCTTAGATTTTGTGAATTGAGAAACAATAAACATAGATAAACAAGTATATCAGCAGCAGGATATAAAATTCTCTAGGTATACTCCCAGGACGGTAATGAGGACAACCATCTTTCTTGATGTCAGACAATTTCTGCCCTTCTAGTCAGCAAGCCACTATATTTCCTCCAACAATTGTTCTTATCATATCTTGTACTCCTTGCACATCTATAAGGCTCTCCATTGGCTATCAAACATGACATTCTCACCTCAGACATTTCTTATATGATCAACACCTTTCTCTCTGTCTCTGATCCCAAATTCCTACCTACCTATTTTTCTCCCCATTCATGAATGTGTGATTATGCCATGTGAGTTCTTCAAATATTGATCCTTGCTATTCTTTGTCCAAAATATTTTCCTATCCTTCTTTCACAAGGATAATAATGCACAAACATTCATTAAATTTTTATTGTGTGCAATGGCCTAGACAGTGTACTAAAGATGTTTAAAGTCTTTTCTAAAGTCAAGGAGAAACAATTTAGAAATATGCAAACAAGAAAATATACTAGCCAGTAAAATCAGAAGGGTTAAATTGGAAAGACATGAGGAATATAGGAATGACTTATTACTTATTAGCTCACTTAACAGTAGCTTCAGACATCAAGCCTTCTGAGTAAGTCACACAATTAACATGAACACATAGGAATCAGGTGAGTGAAGATGAATTGTTCCAAACAGAGGAGACCACAAGCAAGATAACATCCTCGTTTGGGTACTGGGTATTGTGCATCCCCACCATCTGTCATACGACACATTCTTTCAAAGCCCTGGATACAACAAACAACTGGAATCTTTTAGAAATACTGATGGCTGAAATTTTTTCATGGACATATTGAACCCAAGTCTCCAGGAGGTGGAAAGGGGAAGCACCATGCTTGAACACGCTGTGAATTTCTATGATTCTGTTGTGCATTCCTAGTTGAGAACCCTTGGTCTCCTGACCTTTGTGTGTGGGTTCCATGAAATCTTCCTGAAATACAGACTGTGTAGTCTCTGGGGTAGAATTGGGGTGGATATGTGCAGGGTCTTGCATGCCTATTAAGCTCCCAGGCACTACCAAGACTGATATTCTTCCTGTTGCCCACAGTGTCATGCCCAACCAACACTATCAAAGTCCTTGAGAGCTTCTTAGGAAAGAATATTCTCAGCATGAGAATCAGGAAGCATGGCCTCGCTTCACCTCCAGAATCAGAAATCCATAAGGTTGCCTAGTCCTCTGAAGATCTGAGAGCCTTCCCAGTGGTTCAGAGCCCCAGTAGTGTCTGAGAACCACACTGAGGGTCTTCACATCTTTATACGAGCCCGCAGTTTATTGTGTCTTGCGATGTGTTTTCTACAGTGATTGAATGCTGAAAGGCCTACTGAAGCTCTCACTGTCCAAGGGTGTGAAGAGGTCCCTGTTCTTCCTTCCTTTCTTTGTGTTTCCACAGTGCAGAAACCTCCTTTCTTTCCAGTTGGAACAGTGAGATACAGGGTTCCAGATCTAGACTTTAGCTCTTGCCTCCAGAGCCTCCTGTTCACTCGTGAAATGTCAGCAGCTTGCTTGGGAACTCAGATGACATGTCACGCTTGTACTTGCCACCTTCATGGAGCTGATTTATTAAAAGCCCTGCTGGGCCTGTTAAATCCCTGTGAAGGGATATGGCAGCTCACCTCTAACTTCTGTCCTATCCAAAAAATCACCCTCTGTACTACTGTCCTTTGTTTACAAGCTTCTGCAAATGGTTTTCTCTCCATTAAGTGCTCAGGGGGGTGCTGTTTAGAGAATTAATTGAATTCTTGCCAGTCTGGGGCATGAGCCAATCCTAACTCCAGAACTCAGTGTTTTCCATGAGACAGATAGATGATGATAGATAGATAGATAGATAGATAGATAGATAGATAGATAGAT
>LOEQ01008374.1:7237-38133 GCA_001685075.1 Bramus lutescens | reverse complement strand
AGATAGATAGATAGATAGATAGACAGACAGACAGACAGATAGATGACAGACAGATAGATAGATATAGATATTTTCTTCTTCTAACATGGATATAGTTTTTATCTATCGGCAGATAAGAAGACAGAATTTTTATCTGTCTACATGGATTTATGTATATAGTGTAATTATGGCAGTCTGTGCTTCTTGGTATAAAGATACAAGTCTTACTAATAAGTTCAAAGTACGGAGCCAGAAAAAAAGCTTAGTTGGAGAGTACTTACTTAGCATGCACAGAGCCCTGGCTTGCAGTACTGCGTAAACCAGGCAAAGCAATTCATGCTGGTAATCCCAGCACTCAGAAGATAAGGTAGAAGACAGAAGACCATAATTTTAAGGTTGTCTTCAGCTACATAGCAAATTCAAGACTAGTCTGGACTGTGACATAGACCTTGTTTCAAAAAAATGAAATATTAAGTAAATACACATTACATTTTCCAAAGAATGGATATATCATCTCTTCAGAAACTGTGATGCCACTTTGATTTGGTAATGGCCTGACAAAAGTCCATTTATCCTTCTACCAACTCTACCACAACCCTCTCTACCACTACCACATTTGAATAGTTCTCCTTTTTGATCATTCAGGATAATATGACTGATACTAGAAAAGCCAGCTACTTACAGATTAGATCTTGTGCTACCTTTAGGAACTGTGTATTTGCAAGACTAGATAAATTTATCATCACAGTAGAGATTTGTGGAGCTGCAGCTCATTGTAAGAGCTAAAATACTTGGGGAAAGGAGGAAATGTTAGCCCAAACAGTAAACATCAAGACAAGGAAAAGTCATCATGGAAAGAAAGGTTCTTTCTTGGGGGCTTAAAAAATTCTGTCAGGGGGTGAGGGGAAGGCTCTGTCAGTAAAGTGACTACCCCATAATAATGCGGACCTAAGTTCATAGCCGCAGCACCCAAGGGAAAGGTTGAGTGTGACACCACGCTCCTGTAACCACCCGCTTTGGAGAGGTAGACACATGAGTATCTCTGACACTTGCTGAAGAGCCAGCCTAATCAAAACAGTAACCCCTGGGCCAGTAAGAGCAATAAAGAAAGATCCCCCCACCGCTGGCTGATGGTGGTGCACGCTTTTAATCCCAGCACTCGGGAAGCAGAGGCAGGAGGATCTCTGTGAGTTCGAGACCAGCCTGGTCTACAAGAACTAGCTCTAGGATAGGCTCCAAAGCTACAGAGAAACCTTGTCTTGAAAAACCAAAATAAAAATAAAGACCCCTAACATTGACCTCTTACATCCACAATCACTCAGCATACACATATGTATGCCTGCGCCTGTACATACAATACATAGAAACATACACAAAACACTAATAACAAGATAATGCCTATATACATTTTTCATAGTACACAAAGCCGTACACAAAGCCTTTGCAGGAGAAATGGCTACAGATGCTAAGCAGTACCAAGGAAGATGATGTACCGCACGTTTGGATGCAGTGAACATTTTTTTGTTTTTTGGTTTTTCGAGATAGGATTTCTCTGTATAACAGTCCTAGTCAGACTGGCTTTGAACTCACAGATATCTGCTTGCCTCTGCCTTCTGAGCACTGGAATTAAAGGTGTGTGCCGCAGTGACCAGTCTGATGCAGTGTTACTGCTATGTTCTCACAGATTTATGTTATATGTTTTCTCTTTCTTTTATCAGTTCTCCAACATGCTTCCCCTTCCACACAGTGCAAACTCAATCTGCTCTTCTTGTTTGGTCCTTCTAGTTATCGTGTGATTAGATAAAACTTGATCTTCTGTTTTCCTCATCTTTCTTCAGCTGCCGTCAGTGTGATTGCATTAATTATCTGAGATGAATCTCACCATCTTTCGTAGAACTGTGCTTGGACCATAAAGTGTTCCGTAATTGGTATCTTTGAACATCTGGTTGGAGTGCGTAGCATGAGTAAACATTCTTTGTTATTTTCCTTTCCCAGTTTGTGGCGATGAGTGCACAGGCCTTCTTCTTGGTGACCTGGCTCGTCTGGAGCAGATGGCCATGAATATCAACCTCACTGGTCCGCTGCCTGCCCCGTATAAGATTCTCTATGGTCTTGAAAATACAACTCGGGAACTCAAGGTAGGTGGGGGCATTCACAGCTGAAGAGCCAGGACCTGAAACGTCAGAGGCTTCCCAAGTGGTCTTGGCTGTCATTAGTACATATTCATTTTATGGCCCCCAAACCAGGAAAGCAAATGCAAAAAAGCAACACCTAAACTGGTGTTTCAAACTGAAGAACTGTAACATGCAGAGAGCTATAAAAAGCAAATACTTTTATATTCCCCTCTGTTTGTCCTAAATCAGTTTTATTATGTGACTTAAAAATATGTGCAAGCATAAAAGCAGGTATGTATCCCCTTATATAGCTCCATAAAATCAAAACAAATTAATCTGTACCAAAGTCTTCAAAGCCAATAAAATTCAAATTAAAAGTATTAATCTAAAGTAATATGATTTGGACTGAAAGCGAATTGCTTCTCGCAAGGAGAATATGATGTTGACTATATCCCCAGTCCTCTACAGGTGGTGGGGGATTTCTCAGTCTGCATTCCTGCAATGGAACTGAATAGCCTCCTCCAAGGGGTCCTGAAGTGACAAGCTGGTGTGACTGACACATTCAAATTGATCTTTGACCCATGCAAATGCAGATCCTAAGATCAAGTGCTGGCATCCATCTCCCAGTTGCTTATCCTGGGACTAGGAAAGCTTTCACTACTCTTTAATATTACTGGGGAAAAAAAAAACAACAAGATTAAAATGTTGCAACTTCAAAAGTGATTCTGAAGGTACCAATTCAAGGCACACTATTCTAAAGACATTGCCAAAGCTTTCCATCTGTGAAAGGCTAGTAGCGAGTAACAACACCTAGAATATTAATGTGGTTTAGAATGAGTTCAGAGCAGTTTCCTGCATGTTGTCACCCAGTTATTAAACTCTTGTTGAGAAGGTGCAGGATCCCCAGCAGAACTCAGTTCCCGATGCATTTCTTAACTCCTCTGGTTTTCCCATACCTTCAGCAAGCTTGCATAGATTCTCTGCTGTTTCCAAAAAAAAGTTAAACAATGATTAAGCCATTAGCAAAACTGTAGAGGTACCATGTGCCTTCTAAAGATTTGAAGCACAAAAGTTTGGAAAAACAGGTAAGATTCAGAGTAACTAGGGAAACCAGCAGTGATGGGAGCCTAGTTTTGTTGGGACCCGAATGGCAGAGAAGGTTTCTAAAGTTGGTGAGGACAGGGGAAACCTCTTTACTCCATGTACTAGCTGGTGGCAGATATGTTTCTAGGGAATATATTCTTTAACCCTCACCACTGCCTTAATGGCAGCAGTTAAAACAACTTTCTTTGAAAAGTTATGCAATTAAAATTGTGCATGTATGATAACACAAGGCGCTTGCAATAACAACAACAACAAAAACCCCAAAATAAAATGGAGTTTTGATAAATAGTTTATGTCCCCCTAAGTTTCTAAATTGAAGCTTTAACTTAGTTTCTTTGGCTGCTTCAACAAAAATGCTTTAACTGGCTAGCTTATGAACAAGGCAAATGCAATTTTATCAGTTCTGCTGGCTGGAAAAGCCCAAATTTAAGGCAGACTCAGTGTCTGGCAAAGAATCATTCCTTGTGTATATGTGACTCCTTGCTTGGGCCTCCTATAGTGGCAAGAATTCTGAGCTGTCTGGGAATATTTCAAAATGTAATCCCAAGCAGAAGGGGTCTCCCCTCATCACCTGGTCACTTCTAAAGAGCACACTTGATAGCATCATTACCTTATAGAGGAGCATTTCAACACATCCATTGATGAGTTACAGAAGCCCTAGTTCCCATCATGACGGCATTTTGAAACCAAATCTTTGGGAGGTATCATTGTTAAACTGAGGAATGAGGATGAAGTCCTCGTGATACAATAGCCTTAGAAGAGGAGGAGGAGGAAGAGGAGGAGGAGGAAGAGGAGGAGGAGGAAGAGAAGGAATTGTCTCTCTGTCAGCCATCTCAGCACCCAGGGAAAAGAGAACTGTGTGCAGGTCCTCACCAGCAACCAATTTATCGGACAACGTCAGACCATTCAGCTTCCAGAACTGTACGTTTTGTTCAAGCCACTTAATCTGTGGTAATTTCTGTTGGAACAGTCTGAAATGAATGAAAAAAAAGTACTATGTTAAGTGTCTTTAAGTAGGAAAACTGAGGCACAGTAAAGTCCTGTCTGAAGCCCAATTGTCCAGCTAATAAGTGAAGATGGGAGATTTGAATAGAAACAGTATGACTTTAGGGCCTTTGAGGCTGAACATTTTTTACAACCTTGAAGAGACAAAAAATAATTCATGTGGGGGATCCAGTCAGCCAGTAGTGAGGCCTCCTTGGCCTCAGGCCATGCTCTTACCACCTATTCTTGCTTAAGAGAGCCACCTGCATATGGCAGAGGCGCGTTGGGCCTGTCTGGCCACATTAGAAGTCAGGCCTGCATGTGAGAGATAAGGCTGGAACTCTAGGGGGCAGGGCAACACAAAGGACAACCTTGAAAGCTAGGCCACAATCTATTTACCTTACAGTCTCATATTCAAGAACATAAAACCCTTTATGCAAAGGACGCCAGCCAGCTATTTTCAACACATGAAATGCAGACTAGAAGATAAATTAGAAAAGCAAATATTTAAGTTGTGTAAAAACATCTTTTTTTTTAAAAAAATAATAGTATGTTACCAATGGATGGTGAGTTTCCTGCAGGCCCTCTAGAAGAGGTTCTACCCATGAGCATCATTAACACCAAAGACTTCTGACACCTCTCTTCCTTATGTTCCAGAGTTCATGAAAATGACCTCCATAAATCTGAAATTCCAGTCTTTCTTCATTCTTTACTTCAATTACTTTCTATAATACATCTATTATTTGAAAACTTAAGATCCCATTTTGATAATTTACAACATCTCAGTACTATATTATATTATGGTGTGGTTCCCAAGTTCTCGTCAAAGGCCACCAGAACTACACACGTGGTGACCAAAGCTAGGTTTATTTACTTATTGCCATCATTGACATCAAACAACATGGGGGAATCGTCTAACATCTCGGTGAGAAGGATAAAGTATGACATACAACATTTAGACTTGTGCTCAGCCTCAGTAAATGGAACAAGTTCCCAGATGCAGGAGCTTGCAGACCCTTCAGTCATTAGAAAGTGGAAGTGAAGCCCTAAATGCAAATTCTAGTGAATCTTACCTAGAAGAATGGATGGTGGCTAAAGTTGTGATTAATAAGGAGCAATGATCCCTCCTATTAGGCATGAAATGGGCACTGCGATATTTTTATGATCTGTATAAGGACATGGAGCTGTCAACCATTTGACAAGCTTACAGAGCAGACCAATTTTCATTTTCTTCATCACTATCATAGGTTGGCCCTGTCTAAAAGGAAATTACGGGTTATAGAGGATTCTGGCACAGCTGTGTGTATAAAGTCAACCACTACCAATCTTTACCTCAGGTCCAACCTCGCAAACAAGGTCCTTGCAGCAGGGGCTGCTCTTGTTCTCCTTTGTGAACTACAGCTATGCTGATTGGAATGGGAATCTTAATAAACCAACAGTCCTTCTAAATGCAACCAATTACCAGCTGGTGACCTTTTGTAAACACTCTCTGCAGTCCACAGTTCGGTCATCCAGAAAATGGGGTAACATTTACCTCACAGAGTTCTTATAAGAAGTAAATGGGTTGGGGGGATAAACAAAAAAAATTAGAACATGGTAATTTCTCAATAACCCGCAACAAGTCTTCATATTTACATGGCTATCTGGCATGGCAGTCCATGAGTAAGTGCCCACCTGCGGTAGTTTCTCTTCTATTGAGGTCAGCAATGCTAAGTATTCAGTGCATGCAGGAAAAAATGTGTTCTGTCTGACCCTAGCATTGCTACCAAACCATTTACTAAGATGTACATGGCCTGAAATCTTTTTCAGCATCTGATCTCACCCCAGCGGGCACCGGAGAGGCTCATTCAGGTGGCGGAGGGCAATCTGAACACCCTCGTGATGGAAATGAATGAGCTGCTGAGCAGGGTGAGTTGAAAAAGCCACGAGTCTCCTTAAGCACACAGACCTCACAAAATCAGTTTTCTCCTCACTAAAGAAAACAGCAGTGCTGTTCTGAAACCTTCTTTCTAATTTTCAACTTTGTTCATGGGATCCAGGAGTAATGGTTGGCTAATTATTCTCCAGAGGAAGTCTTATTTCCCAGTGACCCCCCTCCAAACACACACACACACACACACACACACACACACACACACACCACTAAAATAAACAAGGTTGACATACTTGGCAGGCATGAGTCAAGGAAAAAGATTAATAACAATTGTGTATTTTGAGGACTTTACCTAGTAGCCTCCATTGTAAAAGTTTTTTTTTATCAATTCTAACTTTCAAAAACTCTGTCCTTATTTATGTAAAGGAAAAGAAACACAAATGAAAATACTTATTGTGTCTTTAATCTTTGTGGTCTTTCTACTATTCTAGAGAAATACAGTCTCAAGTATTACTCCTACTCCGAAAATGAAATCTTTATTGTCAGAATCTGGAGCGTTTAAGAAATCATTTAGTCAGGCTGCAAAACCCATGCTGCTTCTATCTGACTTTTCCCAGAAATTGGTTGGTTTAGATTTTCAAAACTGCGAAAAGGTTGAGGTTCTTTTTAACCCTTGGAGACTGGGGAAAATAACATAAAGTCTGCCATCTTGTGGACAGAAGGATGCATGAATATGAAAACTAGCCTGAATCCCAGGATCCAGGGGATTATATAAATTTAGATTTAAATGACGAAAGATGTTACAATTAGAAGATTTTTGGAGATTACTTAGTCTATTTAAAGAAAGGCTTTGTCCAGCCTTAGCAGAGAAATAGATTAACAATGGACACACAACCTGATAAAGTTAGGGTGCTGAGTCTCATGGATCATCTACGTCCCCATGAACAAATGTCTTCTAAACACATAGAACTGAACCACAGTCCTGAGGGTACAAATCACATCAGAAACACCTTTTTGATAACACAGCACACCAATGCAGACTGTATAGGCTGAACAGAGTTTCAGGCTAAAGTTAGTGATGCTTTTAATTTAATGATCAGTAACTTTTGTCTTGTCACATAAATATTACCAAATAAGATAGTTTAAACAAATCTTGCTAAATTAAATTCAAGTCAACTCATTTCTGTTTGTTTGCCCTCTTCACCCAAAGTCCAGGTTAAGAGTTAGCAGATGAAAAATACTAATGAGGCTCCATCCATTCTGTTGGAGCTGTTAGTCGTGTGTGTGTGTGTGTATGTGTGTGTGTGTGTGTAAGTGTATGTAGGATGTTATAATTTTATTCAAAGGATGAAATAAATGAGCAAAAATAATACACAAGAAATGCCTAAAACGGGGGTAGTTTAACCTGGTGAGGAACAACTAGAAAAGAAAGTCCATGGAACAGGACTTCCTTCCCTCGCCAGTTGCCTGCTGGGGTCTCACTGTTGTGGGCACTATGGCAGACCTGCATAGACAGGTGCAAGGGAAGCTGGCACTGTCCCTGCTCTCCCTGACCATGGGTCGCCTTATGATCTCAGTGAAGAGACACAAGTACTATTTCCCCAGAGGTGTCCGATTTCTTTTCTGTCTCAACCCATGTTTGTTTTTTTTTTCTTTTTTCTTTCAGCAGACTAAATTTGTATGCTTTTAGAATCCTTTACAGAACAGTTAAAGTTGCAAAGCAAAACTGAATGGAAGGTGCAGGAAGTTTCTGCACATTTTTCACACTCCCACATCCGACTCCCCCACTTTTTACCTGCCCAGCTAGAATGGGACATTTGTCGATGTCAGGGAACCTACGGGTGCTACAGTATTGTTGTCCACCGTTTCTAACCCGCTTAACCTTCACTCCTGCCAGTGCATATTGTATACACATGCACAACAGTCAGTATCCAACATGATAATATCCTACAGAATAGTTTCACTATGCTAAGGCCTCTCCACAGTGTGGTCTTAGCCAGAACACAGTGTAATTGGAAACATAAATGTGATATTTTCAGACTGGCTCTTTCCCCTGAGTTACACTCACCTAAGGTTTCTCTCCATCCTTTAATGGCTCAATAGATCATTACTTTTTGGCTCTGAATAATAAATACTCTACTGTCTTCATGCATCACTGTTGATTTATCCATGTACTTAATGAAGGATGTCCTGATTGTGCCCAAGTTTTAGCACTTTGAGGAAATTGACTATAAATATCTCCATTCAGATTTTTGTGTGGGCATAGTTTTCGATTCATTTGAGTAAATATCTAGCAGCGTAATTGCTGGAATGCTTCTTAAACGAGTATGTTTAGCTTTGTAAGAAAGTCTCCATCTCTTCCAAACTGCATGAAACATTCTCAGCAGCACTGAATGAGTGTTGCTCTCATACTTGTCCTTAATGGATTCTGGTATTGTTATATTCTGGGGGTGGGACCATCATAGAGGCAGAATATCATTTTCAGCTTTTTTTTTTTAGCATGGGTGCTGGAGATCCAAACTCAGATCTTTATGACTGTGCACCATGCACCTTACCCACCCAGGCCTCTCCCTAGTCTGACTTTTTGTTGAATTTCAGGGGTTCTTTGTATGATAGGTAATAGTTTTCTGTCCTGTGACTTATTTTTCATTTTCTTAAAAGTGCAGGCGCGTTTTTTGTTGTTGTTGTTGTTGTTCTAATGTAGTCTAGCTTATCAAAAATATTTCCTTACTGCTGGTATTTTAGCCCAAAAGTCATCACCACCATCCAAGAGTTTTTATAATTTTGTTTTCTTTCTTACATTCTGGGAACGTTTAGTTTTTCATTCTATACTATGACCCATTTGCGCTTAATTACAATGTTTTTTAAATCAACCTTATGATTTATTTTTTTTAGATATTTAAGAAGTTACAAAAATAGTACAGAGGTTTTCCATGTAGCTATATTCCAGTTTCCTCTATTTCTAACATCTTAAGTTACTACAGCATATCTGATGGGCTGTTTGAATGAAAAGTAGCTTTATTCCAACATCTTTAGTTTCTCCTTAGTGTTTTGCACTGCCAGGACCCTTTCCATGGTACCCTGCTCCATGTGGAAATCACATCTTCCCAAGTTATTCTACTAAGAAGAGTCTAAAGGTGATCAAGTTGCCCTGAAAATTCAAACATTTATAGAAACATACAAAATCATAAACAGGGGGATAAAGGACTCAGGTATCCAATAGTAGACTACAGAGCCAGCACATGAGCGAAGAGTCATGTGATTGTGCCAGAGCATGATCCATGCAATGGCTACAGCTTCTTGTTCTCCAATACCTACTGTGTTGGACTAGAGTTTCATTGTGAAATTTACCCAGGTCAGGGCCCCAAACCATGAGAATCATGATTCTGGGATTTTCACGAACACCTCAAAGATGATTCCTACATCAGCCAAGGTTGAGATTCACTATGGTCCCAAAGTTGCCTCGCAGCTAAAGCTTCCATTCCTCTGATGGCTAGTCTTTATATTGGTTGAGACACATGCAATTTCACTCCACATAGCTTGTGTAACACCTGCCTTTTTACCAAGAAGTGCTTACATATTTTGCGCTTATCTTGAAAAAGCGAACTATTTCCCTAACATTCCTGGCTAAAAAGATTAGCATGAGAGCAGCTACAAAATATACAGACAAGTCCAAAATCAGCACTGACTTTGAATTTCTCTAAAACTATGCTAAAATCAGGTAGCACTTATGCGAAGTTAGATACTTTCTGTGATAGCTGCTTCCCATGTGCTTCATATCTATGAGAAGACAGTGCTAGCAACAGCCTGAATATCGTAATTTAGTTTTTGCTTTGTCTTTTACTGTCTGTTGAAAATAAAGATTAATGAAGATGAAGCATATATAAAGCAATGAAACTAGTTTTTCAATATTTAATGCCTGCAATGGCATGTGTTTATGATGCTTTATTTTCATTTTTCAAAAATTAAAGTTCAGATTGTTAGCATCGTACTTTATCCTCCTGTGCTTTTAAGGGGGTGAGGGTGTATGTAGCAAATCATAGGTGCTTGGTTTGCACCTTTGAAAAGTAACACAGGACATATTCAGAAAGACATACCCTTTGAAATGTCTCTCACTGATTCTACAGGGCCAAGTAACAGCTTCCTATATCTTTTCTTGTGTGTTGTTGGCCCAACAACTTGCATGGGGAGTGAGTTACAGCCACTTAGATATACAGTGCAGGTAGTGTCTGAAGATGACCCTTGAAAATAGTATGTAAATGACTAAATCTGAAATTTAATTATAGCAAGAACCCATATAAGGCTGCAGAAACAAAAGTAGATGGCATTTAAGCAATGTTGTCTATTAGGCAGTTAGATCTGCTCCATTAGATTCTTGTTTTAACATAGAGAAGCCTGTAATGAAAGACACTAGTAATATCCAACCAAGAAAATGAGGTACTGAATTTAAGAGGCATGGTGAGACCTGTTTGAGTTACCACAGGGAAGTAAAAGCCATGCCATTCAGAAGTAAATTAACGTCTGCCTAATGGTCAAGCATACTGTCTGCATATAAATACTCTAAATAGATCAACAAAATCTAAAAGCCAGGGGAAAACAATCTAGTTGAGTGAGCATATTTTCAAAAGATAAACGAAAGTAAAGAAACGTGTTGGTGCGTAGAGGATTTTTGAAAAGGAACACTGGAAAGATTGCAGTATACCAAAAGAGATGTATAGAAGTAAGAAAAACAAAGAGTGACTCCCATGGAAGACTACCCTGTCCAAGGAGAGGGATGGGGGGCCTGGTGGGGGGAGGAAGGGGAGCAGGAGGATGGGAGGGTAGGAGAACTGTGGTTGTCTGGATATTAAAATAATTCTTAAAATGAAAGAAAGAAGAAAGAAAAATCAAAGAGGATAAAAGCAAGAGTGTGCAGCATATTAGAATAAGTAAAAGGTATTGGTCAAATGGTCAAAGGATAATGATGGGGAAGTTTAGCCAATCACATTTGGCTAGAGCGAGCAAACCTGGATGCCCTGGTTTATCTTCCTTGGCCCCAGGTGGCCACGCCCTAGCCAAATGTGATTGGCTGAACTTCCCCATCATCTCCCCCTTTTGTTTAAATAAGATCAAACCAAATCTAATATAATTATATACAATAGGAATAGACATTAAATATAAAATTGCAAGCAACAAATAATATTGAGCAAGAAATATATAATAAAATTTTTATTAAGCATTTTATTTTAAGGAGTCTAAATAATGTATTGAAATTAAGTTTAGTTAAATCATGAGGAGGGTAATTATAATTATTTAATCTTTAATTTTATCAAAGATTTTAGAAGGGAAGTAATATTACCTGAGCAACTAGGAAGTACAAATGAGAAACTTCCAAAATGTGTAACAAATGATAGAGACAACTGACTACCTGGGCAACTATCCAAAGTTTTATTTGTAATGTTGAGGCAACCATTTTGGCTAAGGCCTAACGTAATTGACATAACATTTTTAAAGGTAAGAAATTTTTTAGAATTATTTTATCTTGTCTTGGCAGGATAAGACAATCCTGTTTTTAATCCATTTATGGATATTTTGTATCACTGTCAGTGGTCGAGGTATGGGCTTTTTTTTTGCCCAAAGGCCAGTTTTGCCAAGAAGAAGATAAGCTCTAAGTGGAGTGCTTTGGTGCTCAATATTTTTTCGGGAGTAGAGCGGTGTTGTCAGGAATGATTGTGTCTCATTATCATGGAATTTTAGGTTAGATTAAAGGCCATTTTCTATAGCTTTTTGAAGAGGTTGAAGATTATATTATCTATATTAAATGTAATCTTTATGTATTTAAAGAACCTGATTAGCCTAAATGTAAATATGACAAATGTATATGACTACTGATTTATAATTCTCAATATCTATCTAATTTGAAGACTAAGAGAATAAACAATTGTGCAATAAATGAGGACAATAACCTCCAAATGTAAACAAAGTATATTATTACATAAACAATATATAAGTATCATAATCAGAGGTAGAAATGTACATTGTAATATGGTAAATATATATAAATATGATATATATTAATATGTAACAAATGTTTTAAATAGAGGTAGAAGCATATTTGCATATAATATTCAATATAATTTAATTTTGTATCAATATATAAGAATCAATATCAATATAATTTTCTAAAAACAATAATTCATAAATACCAATCTGTTCTAAGAGAGAGGAATATCAGTTTTCTAAAACAAAAGAACACCCAGACTGAATCCAATAGGCAGGTCTTGTCAGCTGATAGTTCATGTCTGATGGTAGCATTACCAACAGCCTGTCCTGGGTGAACTTGTTCTTGGTGAGTTTCACCCCCTGCAGTTTGTCTGGAATGATTATGCCCATTTATGGCATGATGAGTACTTTTAGAAATAAGCAAAGCTAACACACATCCCTAGCCCTCAAAAGCAGAGGTGATCCCAAGTGTCACCCCTGCCAGCGTCCACTGCCCTGGATGACAAAACATTTCTAGATGACTTCCCTTTGTAGGATCTGTTCTGGGGTTGTTTTGACCAGATGTTGACTTAGCTACAGTATAACGGGACATGATTTAGAATACCTATCTAGGTGATGCTATGATGTGGACTTTGAAATGTCTTAATTTATTAAGTGCTTGTAAGTACACAATGTACAACCCGCTTTGGATGCTCAGCCTTTTTTCTATGGTTTCTTCATATACATGGATGTTAGATAAATATGCAGTAACACTTGACACAGATTTAAAAAAAATTCAGAGCCAATAAATCTATGTTCTTTCACCCTCAGCTCCGTACCTGTGATTTCAAGTGGACCATTTAGGTTTCCCAAACTTTCACTTACACCTTGTTGAAATGGGGCCCATGATTTGGTATGTCCCTCTAGGAGGGAAGGTAGCTGAGATGGAAAGTGTTGTAAGCCCTTGTGAATCTGCACAGAATCTGTCTGGCAAAGGTTGGCTGTGTAACCTGGCCTTTAATATTTCAATCCACCCAAGCAGTGTCTTGGTGCTAGAGACGTCATATCTACTTGTCTGCTGGAGTGTAGCCAAGAGAAGAAACTATCTTTCGTGCTGAAGAAGGGACTCACCCTAATTAAGCCCCGAACTGTCTGAGGACTCCAACTATCCTAAGCCTTCACACTGCTTTCGCCATCCTGGGGTCTCACGTGTCATCATAACACTGAGATACCAAGAGGCTACAAAGTAGAACGTGGTGTTCCTGCAAATGGAGGGACTCTAGCCTGGCTCTCCTCCCAAGTACTCAGCTGCAGATCATAAGTAGCAGTTCCATGGGAACAGTAAGAGATGCCCAGAAACCTGTTCTGCCATCCGCATTCACTGGCAAGCAAAGCACCAGGCATATGGTCAGTCTGAATGACACTGGGATTTCTCCAGCAGGCTTTAGCACTTCAGAAGGGTGGTTGGTTTCATTATTTTTATATCAGCCAATCATCCAACATTTTAGATCCCCTGTTAATTGCCACATACGATGACTGGTTTCTCAGGAATAAGATAGTGAGACAGAAACCTAGCCCCAAAGATGGAAATTAGACAGATAATGACAAATTGTCTAAAACACTGGTAAGTTTTGTGAGAAAAATGGTTTGTTTACCTATTTAAACACATTCAAGGACTATTTATTTTTTGAGGGTAGACACCATACTAAGAGCTAGATACAAAATGATGAACACAGCAGACCAAAACTTGCCCTCATTGTGCTTACTTTCTAGAGGAGAAGGGAAGTCCTTGTATAGGTAAGTCAGTTATTTATCCATTAAAATAAACGAGATTCCCAAATACATTGTGCTGTGGAAGAAATACTTGTCTACAGTAAATCTGGAGACCTAGTTAAAGAACACTGATAGCACTCATGCTAAGAAGAGAAAAAAATTAAAGGGGATGAAGGAAGGAAAGTAAAAATCTCTGAAAGTATTAAGGAGAAACCCATTCTGGTCAAGACAATAAGAAACCAAGGAATCCAAAGAAGGGAACTGTTTGGCTTATGTGATGTGTTGAAAGGGAGTCAGGGAGACACATTCCAGGTGGCCTTAGGGATCACCTTTGTAATCATGATTCTCGCCTGAGTAATACAGGAATACTGACATAATGTGAATTTGAAGTGTTTGTTAATGAAGTCTCTTACATAATACTCCATAAATGCAGTAAGTCAAGAGAAGAACAAAATGGTTATCTTGTTAATGGTTATCTTCTTGGCCATCTAAATATAAGAGAGAGCATACTAACATAAATTTTAAAGGATTAGCTGCATTAATTTTTCTTTTTCAATACAAGGTTTCTCTGTAGCTTTGGTGCCTGTTCTGGAACTAGCTTTTGTATACTAGGCTGGCCTCAATCTCCCAGAGATCCGCCCACCTCTGCCTCCTGAGTGCTAGGATTAAAGGCATGCACCACCACTGCCCGGCTTCTGTATTAAACTCTTAAAGGTTAGTGTACCTGACGGTGTGACTATGTGATTGGTTGGTAATATAGAAAAGATAGTGTTATGGCAAAAAGTAAACTCTAGGTCAAAAATATATTTTTATGTAGTAGGATATACTGGTGCTTGTGGATACATTCATTTGTAAGATAGTGGAAGACGACCATGTTGAAGATCAAGTCCATTATGGTGTTCCATGACATGTGAATATCACAGTGGTATCAGAGAGTAGAGTCAGGGTACAGTTTAGACCACAGAAACTTCTAGTCTATTTCAAGTTGTCAATATCTTAAATAGTTTACCTTAGTTAGCAACCAAAAGTAACATTGAAAAAGTGTGTGTGTGTGTGTGTGTGTGTGTGTGTATGTGAAGTTATTTTATTTGACCCATCTAAGACTTGAGTATATTGGGTATAAATAGCTAAAGAGCCCTGATTTGAAAGAAATTACTAGTATACTTAACAACTGACATACTTTAAAATTATGAGCACAGTTTATTTCTAAAAATAATTGTGAAAAATATAAAGGAAAAATTATCCCATTAATCAATATCTCAGAAGAATAAATCAGAGTATTAAGTACATTGATTAGCATTCTCCAGGTCACTGCTCTTTGCTGCATACAGGAGTTTATGAGGGTTTCAATGGCTGCTTCCCTTTTCATCCTTGGGATGTTAATGCTTGCAGATGTAAAAATTGGGTAACAGTAGTTGGAGTTTAGGTTCCACCATTAATTCAACTTCTTATTGCCCCGGGGGTAAAAAAATAAAATGAAGAACAATTCCTGAGGCATCTCTTGTCATGCTTTGATTGGCCAAACAAACATTTGCTATTTAAAATCCAATGTATATTTATTAAAAAAAAACATTAATTCTCTGGTCATTCCCTAGAATGCAAGCACTCTAATGCAAGACTGTGCAGTGGTTCCTACTGCTGTAACCCTTTAATATCCATCCTCTCACGTAGCAATGACACCCAACCATAAAGTTATTTTCATTGCTACTTCATAACTGTAAATTTTCTACTGTTAGAATAATAATGTACATATCTGATATGGAAAATGGTCTTTGGCAGCCCATGAAAGGGTTATTCAACTCCCGTGGGGTTGTGACACACTGCTGTAGCAAGTTCCTGCTAAGCAAACTTGAACCTCATGCAACATCACACAGAGGCACATTTTGGTTCTCCGTTTCAGTGTCAGTAACTAGATCACCAGCAGGTTTGAACAAAAGGGAAATCCTATTATGTAACGAAATAAAGCTTCAGCCCATGCCATTGTGCTAGAAAACTTGCATTATTGTTAAAGAAAATTTTAACACCATCCAGTCTATTTGTAATTGATCGTGTTATGTCTACAAAGAACACTTCAAATCAATCCCACTGTGTCAAAGGTATTTCCAGTATGATCCAACATGAGTATGTTTTAGGTTACACTTTGGAAGGTAAAGTTGTTTGGGGGCTTTTGCTTCATTTCATTTACCATGATGTGTGGTTTTGTGATTAACAGCCATATTTCTGGTGATGTCATATAGGAAAAGAAGCATTGATTCTGCCTTCATGTTTTCTTGGTGCCTTGGCAGTGTTGCAAAGCAGGCATTTAGTACTGAGTAGCTAAGTACTCCCCACCCCCTTTGTTTCTTAATTAGCATATTGATCTAAGGTGAATCCATAGGATCAAGCTTATTGAGACAGACGGCCAGTTCCTCCCTCAAGAGGTCATTGCTGCACACACACGGTTTCAGAAAATAAGAAATAGACAAAACTGTAGCATGGGGAGGCTGAGGATTCCATTAAAGACTTTTGGCATTGGAACCTGGAAGATACTTCAAAAAGACTGTGTATTAACACATTTGTGTCACCACATATAGCAGGAATTTTAATAGGACCAAACACAGCTCTCTGATTTCCATTTAATAGAAAAAGTAATAAAGTTTAATTGTATACTTGAGCACGGGGTATCGTTGCCGGCACATCTGATCAATAATTCATCGATTGCCTTTGGCTCAAAGTAAAATCTGAAAGAAAATGTAGCCAGTGGGAGCTTATCTAGCTCAAACTTCATCATCTCTATCAATTTTACTTCTCCTGAATTTGGATCATTAGGCGACCAAAGTGACAGCAGATGGCGAACAAACAGGACAAGATGCAGAGAGGACCAACACAAGAGCAAAATCCTTAGAAGAATTCATTAAAGGCCTTGTCCGGGATGCTGAAGGTATGAGAAAAATCACATTTTTATTTTTATTTTTCCCTACAGAAAAATTAAAGAAAGGATTTTATTGGGCTGTAATTCCCTTAGTAAAGATGTGTCCTTCCTAAATTCAAGTCTTAGTTTTAAAGAGTATTTTGGTTGAGCTACTTGGGGTCGTGATTAGCTGAAATCTAGAGTCTACAGAGTTAAATGAGCAATGGCAGTTTATTATTTAATAATTATAGGTGTAGAATAGGAATCAGTTCTAGGATAATTAAATAATTAATTGAAAAACCTATGCTTGGCTCTTTTTGCTAAGCAAAGCCATGTACAGTTTATTAATCCTTTCTTTTTAAAAGTTATTTTTGTCATCCATTTGGTACATGAGCACTGCTCTTTCATTTCTCAAAACGGTCCTTCAAGTACTTGGTACCAGTTCTGGGAGAACATCTGTTGCTCAGGATTTGGCTGCATGAGTTCACTAGAGGCTCCCTGGCATGTAGACCACAATTCCCCAGGAATTAGTTCTTGGCATCTCCCAATATGACTGAGAATTAAAGTGGAAGCCACTTCTTTGGGCACAAGCCCAGACTAAGAAGTCCTTAGCACTTCAGTCTCTATAAATAAATGTTCAATATGCATGCATGCTCAGAAGGCTCAAAGAGTGGCTTCTTTTCTTTAAGAAGCTAAGCATCTTCATTGTTCTACAATACTGTGAACTTTTCAGAGGGAATGTAAGCTAAACTTCAAGGCGAATTCTGACTGGTGGTCCAACAACAATAACGACAGACTTCCTCGTTGCGTGGAGCAACAACGTTTTCAAATGAGTCTTTTCTGAAGTAGAACACGTTACTTTCTCTAGCAAAGTATCTCAGTTAACTTGCTGTGCTCCTTGGTCTGGTCCATGAAACTGTTGTGTTCTCCCTGGCATTATTTTCCATGGATGCTGTTTAAGAATTTTCCCAAACAACAAATGTATGACACAGAGCAGCTCTCTTCCACACGAATCTCTGAAAGTAACCTTTCTCATC
Source organism: Bramus lutescens (assembly GCA_001685075.1). Classification (NCBI taxonomy): domain Eukaryota; kingdom Metazoa; phylum Chordata; class Mammalia; order Rodentia; family Cricetidae; genus Bramus; species Bramus lutescens. Next base: position 20,418 of record LOEQ01008374.1, on the reverse strand, counting down.
TTCTGTCTGAAGTCTCAAATACTCAACACCCAACAGCCTCCTAGTGTGTCATGTTAAAATCATTTCAACTTTGGCTTGGGGGTCAGTGCTTGCTTAAGAGGAGCTGCTGCTCTTGCAGAAGACTCAGCTTGGATTCTGAGCACTCCTATCAGGCAGCTCAAATACCTCCTGTAACTCCAGTTCCAGAGATGCAGCTCCCTCTTGTGGCCTATAAAGGCATCTGCATGCATGTGGCATACATACAAATACACAAAGTGTGAATACACATAAACAAAATTAAACAAATATTTTTGTAAAAGCCATTTGTTTGTAAACATAACTGCTAATACATGCTTCAGTGGACACCAGGCTCATCACTGTTTGCTTCCTTCTTTGGATTGAATCCCCTACTCCGACCCCAGAGAGAGACACAAATATAGTTGCTAGTTTGATCAGCATGGGCTTTTTGTGTGTGTGTGTGTGTGTGTGTGTGTTTCTTTGTTGTTTTTCTGGATACCATCTTACAGTTTGTACACCACACAAAGTCATCACTAGAGACTGTATCGTGAATTTTAACTGCACTTAATAATAAAAACTCTGAGGCTGCTATCCAGGGTGAAAGAATCAGAGAAGCAAAGAGGCCAGGCACTAGGGTTCTTACCTCTACCAACGTTCAGACCAAATGGGGTGATCCTGTCCTCAGACAAGCTCTTTTTTGTTAGATCATAAACAAAATATCACCACAAGGGACAATGTAAAGATAGTATTTAACCACATCTATGATCTGTACTCCAGATGAAAAAGCATTGTCAGTTGTGAGAGGTAGCTTTCATTTCTTCTATTATGCTTTGGCCAGATGATCTGAATACATCTGTGCAGTGACACCACCATTTTCTTCATGTAAGGTGTGCTGCAAGGAACCACTTGTTTGTCCTGGCTATCAGAACCAAAATAATCACACAGAAACTGTATTAATTAAATAACTGCTTGGCCCATTAGGTCTAGCTTTTTATTGGTTAATTGTTACATCTTAGTTTAATCCATCTCCATTAATCTGTGCATCACCACGAAGTCATGGCCTGCCAGCAAAGTTTCAGCACGTCTATCTCTGGTGGCTGTGGCCCCATGGCGTCCCCTGACTCCGCCCTTCTTTTTCCCAGCATTCAGTCCAATCCTCATCACCTACCTAAGTCCTGCCCTATCAACAGGTCAAGGCAGTTTCTTTATTCATTGATGGTAATCACAGCACACAGAGGGGACTCCCACATCAAAGGTGTCATGTGGGATAGCTGTATCTGAGGAAAAAGGAACACAGCTCACTTCTGCCAGCAGACACAATTAAAACGAAGTTCAAATTTGCATATACCAAAAATATGCTAAATTCCAGCTAAGACATTCTGTGAGATTGGCTACAGAAGGCTTAACAGGTTAGGGAAGAGGAGAGAAAGGGAAAGGAGATAAGGAGGGAAGACAATAAAGGGAAAAGACAGGGAGGAGGGGAAAGAATTGCCTAAAGATTAAACAGGTTATCCTACACAGCCACACTTTCTTTTCCTTCACCTAATCTTCAGTAATGGGGGTATTAGGAGGACTTTTGTATTTTATTAGTGGCTGTACATTGCTGTGGGAAAGTGAGTGCTTCAATCTGACATTTGTCTGTTTCAGTTTTGTTTAGACAGATGAAATGATCACCTATCATAAAGTCTTCCATTATGAGTCATGGCCTCTTCACAGACAATCAGCTTCCATTCAACCACGATGTGTTTTTATATCTACTGTAATTGTATATCTACTATGCCGTGACTCTTGATTAGATCATGAGGGAGCTGTATTTTATCTCATGGGTTAGAATTAATGAATTACAGAGATTACCTCCATTAGGGTTTATGTTGTGACTTATAGCGGGACTTGATTAATACTAGACATCTTTCTTGTCTGGTTCGCAGAACAGACTAGCAGATTTCCTCCAGGATAAACTTACCAGCAAGAGGGTTTTTCAGATTTAACAAAGAGAGCATATTTGCTTCCTCCCAGGAGTGGGTTGGGTTTGTTTTACAGACGCTTTTCTTAAGAAGGCCCCGTTTGTTCCATGCTGTGCATAGGCTACTGTCATGATTTGAAGCTGGTTTAGGATATTTCAGAACAAACAGTATGGCTCGCCTTTCCATTTAGAAACATTTCCTTCATTCCCATTTTTTCCTTTTCCTCTGGTTTCCCCTCATGGTGATTTTACCCTGCCATTAAACTAGTTTAATTACCACAAAACCCTCTTCTGAGAGAAGGTCAGAAGAAGTAGAGTCAATTCAAGCAGCACATCCTGCACTTATTTTCAACTCCGGAGGGAATGTATGGAAAGGGGCACTACTTACCTTGGAATGAAGAATTAAATGACATTGATCTTTAGTTTAAATTCTGATTCTACCTACGTAAGAAGTAGAGGATCAGACCTTGTTTGCTCAACTAGCTTTCTTCTCACTGCTGGGGACTGAGTTGAGGGCCTCGTGCATGCTGGGTAATGTTCTACCACTGACCTCTGATCCAGCCCCTCTTGTTTACAAATTTTGTTTTCTTCCTCTGTTCAGCATCATGTTGTTGCAGCCATTTGCGTGTGCCCTGTTGATTTCTTTATGTCTTCACATTACATTTTAATTGAAAAGATGTGACATACATATTCCAAAAGATGCAGCTGAGGTCGGTGTTTCCTTATTCTCATTCTCTGGTCACTTTTTTCCTACCAAATTCTTCTCTGAGGAGATTTATCTTTGGGAACTGACTATAAAAGACACTTTAAGATAACAGAGGCCCAGGCTGGAAAGATGGTTCAGCGGTTAAGAGCATTGCCTGCTCTTCCAAAGGTCCTGAGTTCAGTTCCCAGCAACCACATGGTGGCTCACAACCATCTGTAATGAGGTCTGGTGCCTTCTTCTGGCCTATAGGCATACATGCAGACAGAATATCGCATACAGAATAAATAAAAATATTGATAACAGAGGCCCCATTTCTACCTACTGTTACACGGAGTTGTTTTGCATTAAGATTTCAGAAGGAAAATAAACATGATGTCTATGGCTCTGATAATCAGGAACAAGTGTTTGTTGCAGCTACTTTCTAAATGAACACATCAATGAGGAAACGGGGTGATTTGGAAAGAGCAGTTGAGATATATACAGCTTCTTGCATTCGTCAGTGTACTTTATACCCCAACAAAAACTTCTGGAGGACTTGGTCAAGCACTGGAATGCTAGTTCTGGGCTCGCAGACTCTTGGTCTCAGTCAGTCTGTGGCAGGACCTAGGAACCTTTATTTCCAAAAAGCTGCTGCTGCCACTGGATGGAGCACCATATTTCCGAGTCACCTAGTCAAAGACCACCCTGACTGCTGTGTGCATCTGACTTGGGAACTCTGCACACTGCAAACCTGAAAAAAAAAATCTCTCCAGTAGGAAAAGTTCAAGATTTATTACAGCTTAAAGAGGTCTTCAAATAAACCTTTAAATGTTAGAAAATACCTCTAGGGCAGGCCAGACTCCTCACTCGGAGGATTTTCGTGGTAATAATGTAGAAGTATATATTCAAAAGACTAAGAGCTTGAGAAAATATCTCCCTTCAACTCACCAAATTAATGTCCCATAGAACATCCAGAAAGTGTGAGGCTAAATGAATGCTAGAGCTACGTAACTGTCCCAATTCACCAAGTTTTTAAAGTTTCATTTGACAGAGAGTTCTTTTTCCAAATGAAATCTTGCCCAGAACGTCGACCTATCAAGCAGGTTCTTGGCAGAACAGACATCATTTGTAGAGTACTTGAAGCTCCTGGAGAATGCTACTATTCTGTAGAGCACAGTTTGAAATCCTACTTACTGCATAGTAAACACAGTCTCCAGGATGGATGTGACTGCTGAAGACATGCATCTTTCTGGTCCATTCTACGTCCCTCCTCCCTAAACTGCTGCTCCTTCCCTCCTTTAAAAAATTAAGATGAGGGAGTTGTGAAGATGCAAAGGCAGGTCCATGTTCAGTGACCTCACAGATGATAGCATTTCCATTCTCAGTATCCTAAAACTGACTGGGTATGACTGGTCACCAATGCCAATGATCTTGTGTATTCAGCCACAGCGTGTTAACCTATACATCCCCTGTCTTTACCTTTGACCCAAAGAGAATCTGAATCTGTTCCTTGTTTATATGTCCTCCTTTTGAGGCTAGACAGAAAATACTTTCATTACTATGGTTTCTCAATAGAAGTTTAACATAGAGAGCTATGTCACATTTTCTCCATCACTGTCAGCTGTCATGGTACCTACCTCTGGTTCTCAAACAGGGACACCATGGAGATAGGGAAAAGACTAGATGTTGAATGCCAGCTTTGCACGTACCATTTTCATTACTTAATTTACAAAACTTGTCTTACTGCCCCCATTCAGCTATAAGTGAAAAGGCTGTAAAACTAAATGAAACATTGGGAAGTCAAGACAAGACTGTGGAGAGAAACTTGCAAGATCTTCAGGACGACATTGATCGGATGCTGAAGGAACTCAGAAGTAAAGATCTTCAAACACAGAAGGAAGTTGCTGAGGATGAGCTGGTGTGAGTAGATGTTCTGCGGTCTTTTCGTTTCATCCTTTGAATAGCATTATTAAGAGTATCCCATGTTTCTATCCCATAGGTGAGCATAACATTTTTTTCCCAGGGATGATTGCTATTATTTATTTTTCATGCCTTCATTTAGTTCCCTATTTTGCCTTAAAATTAACTAAAATCATGCTTTCCTATCTATAAAATAATAAGTAAAGGAACTTTTTGGTGTTGTCTTTTGTAAGTAGGCTGATAGGCTTGGTTTGCTAATGACTGGTATTAGAAGCTTTTGAACTATCAATAAGCTTACAAGGCTGGAGGTGTGACTTGGCTAGTATGGGCTTGCTCTTAATGCACAACACCCAACTTTGATGCTCAACATTACATAGAGTGGACATGATGAAATACCTGTAATTCTAGTACTTGTGGGATAGAGAGAAGGAGGATCTGAAGTTGACGGTCATTCTTGGCCACATAGCTAACCCAAGGCCAACCTGGTATACATGAAACCCTGTCTCAAAGGAGGAGAGAAGAGAAGGAGGAGGAAGGGGGAAGAAGGAGATGCAGAAGGAGAGGAAAATAGAGACAAGGAGAAGGGGAAAGGAGAAAGGAAAGGAGGAGATGACCACCAATTTGATAAATGATAAATAAGTCACATTTTACCATTTTAGGAAATGCTGGTAACTTAAGTCAAGGACTTTCTAGATCACTGGGTTGTAAGAAAAAGTAGAATCAATTAAAAAGTGGTAGACCTTAGCAAAAGCAAAGCCCTGGGTTTGGTCTGCAGCTTTAAAAAAAAGATAAAGTGACAAAATTATGGTATTATGCTAGTATGGCAAAACGCTGAGAGTTCTATCTACAATTGTCTAAGCAAACAGTTTCTCCTCATAGTCAAAGAAAGTATCACATTGTGATGAAACAACTGGCATTTTTATCTGTTTGCTTTTGTATGTTAGGTAAAACCAAATTTTCCTTTCATTGGTCAATCCATGACCATGGCATAATACCCCTAAACAATTAAAAAGTGTAATATTATTACTATATTTAACAGGTGTCTTTTCAATTTTAATAAAAATTCTGCCACAGTCAGACACCCAGTTCACCTTGACTTGGTACATAGTGAATCTGTTGATGTATTTTTATGTATTTTTAACCTTTTTGTGAGAGCATCTCCTTGTAACACAGCTTAAAATAAGTAAACCCTTATGATTCCTGCTTGGTCTGGGGGTGTTTACAGGGCAGCAGAAAGCCTTCTGAAGAGAGTGAACAGGCTGTTTGGAGAGCCCAGAGCCCAAAATGAAGAAAAAGAAAGGGATCTCCGTGAGAAACTGGCAGATTACAAGGACAAACTTGATGATGCTTGGGATCTACTGAGAGAAGCCACAGAGAAAACACGAGATGCTAATCGCTTGTCCACTGCCAATCAAAAAAACATGACCATTTTGGAGGTGAGAGCCAGGAGCCCTCTCATCACTGTCTTGAGAATGGGGAGCAGGTCGAATTCATCTGGAATAGTACAGTTGACATATGTTTACAAAGGTCAAGACTTTGACTCTAAAACATTATATAAGAATCAAAACAGAGAGAAAGTGTGTGTGTGTGTGTGTATGTGTGTGTGTGTGTCTGTCTGTCTGTCTGTCTGTCTGTCTGTCTGCGTCATTCAGACTATGGAAGGTCTATAAGGATGGCATGGAAGAAGCTCTTCCCTGAGAGACAGGGAACCTCTCTGTCAATGACAAGTGTGTCGACACCTAGAAATCCAGATGGTCTCAGTTCATTCTCCAGCTCTACAATGAGTGCATTATAACGGAACATGCATAGACAATTGCTAAGCCCCAGTGTCACACAATTTTGCGGTTCACCAACTGGATTCACAAACTGAATTCGGAGATGTGGATCCAATCACTACAGTTCCCTCTGCTTGTGTAGAAGCTGAGCATATAAGAGACCCAAGAGATCAGAAGGAGGGAAACTTCATGCCTTTCTTCTCCAGAATGAGTTCATGGACAAGGACATTTTTAATGGTTCTAACATGACAAATGAGTCTGGGTTGTTCCCCTCCTTTCTCTCACAGAGACCAGTCACTATTTACCAGAGTGTTGCTAAACTTTAAACCAAAATAGGTCCTTTCCAGCATCCCTTTTCCCCTCCATCCCTCTATCCCTCCCTCACTTCCTTTTTTTCTTCATTCTTTCATTTTCTTCCTTGATCATAACATGGCTAATGCTTGGGTTCTCTGAGAGTGCATGCAATGTACACAGTGGCACAGAATTGTGTTTGGTGTTTAAACACCTTTCCCTCCACGCACAGCCTACCTCTAGCTGTTGGTTTCCCAGTGGATCCAAATGCTGCAAGAAACCCACAGCTCTGCTCATGTGGAATTTCACAATCAGCAAGAGCCCAATACTCCAGCGCTTAACAAGATTTCTAAAATGTTTGTTGAATGTCACCGTCAGAGAATTAAACCAGCCACACATTTTAGTTTTTGTTCTTCTATTTGATCTGTTTTCCTTTGGGTCTAAGGAAAATAAATTAAAAGAAAAACTGGGGGAGACATTCCCTCTTCTGGGATTTAGCCTTGTCACAGTGGTAGAAGACGGAGGAGGTGGGCTTTCACTAGAAGTCCTGCATCTGATCTTAACCAAATCAGGGACCACTGACACACTAGCAGTCATCCAAAGAAAGCAGCATCTGGAGAGCCAGGAAAGGATGAGGCTGTCCTGTCATGGCCTCCATCATGACACACTCAGCTCTGAAACACCCCAGTGCTATAACTTACCCAGAGGTCTGCCTCTCTGTACGATGGCAACCGTTGAAGACATTAGAATCCCTTGTGTGGAAAGCATACTGAGTATTTGAGAAGTGTTTCAAGAAGAGTTAGAGTGGTGCATTGAATGGGGACTTCGACTGCTCCTCACATTAGTGATGTGTAAAACCAAGCATCCCTGGCTGATGCTTGTGCCTATGCAGTCAGCTCTGGTGTTCCATGTCATCATTTTTGTGTTTTTTATTTCATATGCCAGGCTTAACTGAAGTCTTATTTAAATACTTTCTGGATTAGATAGGTGAATTTAGTAAATTGTCATGAATAAAATATGGTGCTTTTTGTTTGTTTGTTTACATCAGTAAGGATACTAATCTGGAAATGCCCGACTAACCTTTAAAACATGTCACTTAGGGCCATTTGAGGTGACTCAGTGGATAAGAGCCCCTGTGCCAGAGCCTAAAATGCTGAGTTCAATTCCCAGACGCCTTGTGGTGGAGAGACCTGACTCCCACAGGTTCTTTTCTGACTTTCACATGAACATTTTCACACACACACACACACACACACACACAAGTTGATTAAAGAACTCATTAATGAGACAATATCTATGATCCCTGAACTCTCATGCAGAATCTTCATAGACTAGTCTAAGGTGTTAAGGTGTCCATTCCTAAGATCCTTGGATTAGCTTACTGGCCACACAGATTTGAAAACAATGGCAATATTGTATACAGTGATCTTAATAATGAAATGTCTTTAAACTTCCATTGTACTGGACCTGTTATTAAGGTAATATTAAGATATAAGTCAAATGGATAGTTATTTATTTTAAATAGACCAGCTAATAACCTTGTTCTTAAATAGCCTCCAAAGTTGGAAATGGTGGTACACAGCTACTATGCCTGTGCCAGTGAGGCAGAAGCAAAAGGGTAATAAATTCCACACTATACTTGCTACATAATAAGACCTCACCTCAAAAGACAGACAAAACAAAATAAATCCTCTAGTAACTCAGACACAACCTCAAGTCTAGGCACACTTATGAAAAACAACAACTCTGATGGTTTTAATAACCTGAGTTGACTTGGAGGTACACACAGGCAAAGCAAACTGAGCTAGCACTTCAGTAATTATCATGGAAGTAATAAAATGGATGGAGCAGCTGATCTGCCGCTTTGTAGAGCTTCTGACACTTGTTCTGGGCCCAGAGGATAAGTACCATTTGGTAGAAGCAGGGGTGAGGAACGCTTCAGAAATAGGGGACAGCTTGTGAAAAGAAATATGGGAAGAGAGGTAACATAACCAAGAGAGAATTCATGGTTGGTAGAATTGGAAACAAGTACCTGTGAAAGAATTGGTATCGATATCCAGTGTGAATAAGCAGATTCCAGATCTTGAGTTAGAAGAAAATTGGGTTATGTGACTAAAGAATTTTGTTTACAGTTTAAACACTATAGGAAGCAAACAAAAATACAGAGTCATATATTAAAGTTACACATTAAAGGGCTTGTTAGGGGTTTACGTAAACTGGAACCTCAACTTTTTGTTTTAAATAATGTGATTCTGGGCAAAGAGAGCAACCTGATCTAACATTTAAATGTTGATCAAATCTAACCGCTGTTGGTCACCCAGGCATTTCATGTTGAGTGTGAAAAATTACTAACTGAAATAATATGAAAAATCTAGATAGTTTATATTTTCCCTATATTTAATGTTGTAATTTATATTGGCTAGGAGGGCCAAAAATATTTGCAAAATAGTGGCATTGCACCAAAAATTGTGAGAAATTGATAGAATGAAAGAGCACTATGCATTCAAATATGGAACTCTGAAGGTAAAAAGTGAAGAAATTTCAAGTAGAACAGGTTGTTTCATATACAAGTTGCATAAAAGTCAGTAGTGGAAGATAGCTCTTGCAATGCCATTTGGAATGAGACCACAGAAGGCTTTGAACAGAATCTACAACAAGGGCATTGCTAGCAATGGAGAGGAAACAAGATAGGGGATCAGATGAGCAACCTAGTGAAGCAAAGGATACATACTGATCCTTCTGCCCCAATGTCTACTCTTAGAAGTTGACTGAAGAAAAGATTGTAAGAAAGAAAACTAAGTTGACATAAAGGTTTATGGGGGCTGGTGTTTGTGGGCTTCTACAAAAGCTACCTCATACATGACAGCAAAAGAGAAGGGCAGTACTCTTCTTGATAGGCTCTGAAGGGGTGAGGATCTAATTAGCTAGGAAGAAAAGATAGGAATATATTGAACCTTGATATCTAAATAGAATGAGTTAATTATGATTATGGAATACTTTATATATTTTTAAGAATGTCATAAATGCATATAATGTGTTTTATGAAATCCATCACCCACTCTCTCCCCTGCTAATTCCTTCTTATACACCCCCACTTTCTCATCCCAACTTGATGTTTCTTTCTTTTTTTTTAACTCATTGTGTACACTTAGGGATATCAGTATGTGCGTAGATAGAGGGCCTTAGGCTAGAGCTCAGATACCCCCCACCTGGGGGGCTTCATTCCTAAAGAAAACTGATTCTCCCTCCCACAGCACCCATTACTTGTCAATAACTCCTTAGCGGTGTGGCTTCCTGAGTCATCCCCCATCCCTAACATAATTTTAAAGATTTACGTTTTCTAAAGATGGGTCTTCCTGATTGTTTCTTAAACACTCTGAGCTTCCTGTCAATGTTGTCTAAATTCGACGTCAATCTTTATTCATTCCTTTCTTTTTTTTATAACACTGATCTCATGATTACCTAAGTTGACACATTAATTTACTAATGCACTTTCTCCTTCTATGTTAGTTATCCCTCAATTGCTGTGATGGAACAAATACAGAAAAAAATTGATGAGAAAAGGGTTATTTAGGTTCCATCCATCTATCAGAGGTCTCAGTCCATAGCTTACTCATTCCACTGTTTGTGGTCTATGGCAGGGCATAACATCATGGTGGAAGGATCACTTTAAAGGAAAGAATCACCTTACGGTACCCCATAGAGGAAGGAAAAAGTGAGAAAAGGAAGGAAGAGAAGGAGAAAGGGAAACATACCTGTTAAATGTTTCACTTTCTTCTATTAATGATACATTTGGCCTTTGGTGGAACATTTAAGTTCCATACCACACTACTCTTCCAGAGGAGTCACAAGAAATACATTTTCAATTTTTATTGTAGCCTTAGAAACTTAAATGGTGTTCAACATAAATACAAAAACACACTTATTAATCAATAGGAAGAACAAAGAAGCCAGGCGGTGGTGGTGTGCGCCTTTAATCCCAGCATTCGGGAGGCAGAGGCAGGCGGATCTCTGTGAGTTTGAGGTTAACCTGGTCTACAAGGGCTAGTTTCCAGGACAGGCTCCAAAGCTACAGAGAAAACCTGTCTATAAAAACAGAAGCAAAACAAAACAAGTTAAAAAAAAAGAAAAGGAAAAAAGAAAAAGAAGAACAGAAGAATGTCATAAAGCAAAGAGAAATCAATATTTTGTCTGATTTTCCAAGAGCTCCAAATCTCCATATTCCTTGTTTCAAAGCTAGAGTCTATCATCTAACCTGAAAATTAGCCACCTTTAAAACTTCTTTACTCTCCAGATCATCATTTGATTTAGTGTGATAAGGAACATGTCGTGACCCTTACATTACAGTTGGATTCCTAAACTAACCCAATTAAAACTTTAAACAGATACTCTCTACCTTATTTCAATGGAAAAAGATAGAGTTCTTTGTTTAACACACTGACAGAAATATCTCTCACTCCCGTTCGCATAGCGGTTTTTTGACTATGTATACAGTGTTCTGCCTGAATGTATGGCTGCATGCCAGAAGTGGTCTCCAGATACCATTGTAGATAATGTGAGCCGCTATGTGGTTGCTGGGAATTGAACTCAAGACATCTGAAAGAGCAACCAGCGCTCCTAACTTCTGAGCCATCTCCCTAGCCCCAGCAAAGCATTTCAAATGACCTTGGTGCCTTGCTACAAGCAAGTCACAATGAAAAGAGCACTTTTGAATTTCTGTGTGCAATGTTCCTTTACAGGCGTTTATATAGCACTAGGGACTAAGTGGCTATTATGTAAAGAATTCCAGACCCTTGGAAGCAAAGATGTGACTGGAAATCAGTGACACTGGAACTTCTACTGCAATTTTTGTAAAAGAAAGCAGCAATCACAAATCAAATACTCCCCTGAACCTTCCAGAGACACAATGGCTCAGTGAGCTGTGTCACTGAACAAGCCGTAAGCTTCCCTTTTCGTTCACTCATTCAAACCTGCTCACTGGGGAAGTTCATAGAAGTACTAGAGAGACAGGTGCTGCATCAAACTGTTTCTATGTGATTCATGCTGTAGTGAAGGATATATTCTTGGTTCCAGTTAACAAGCATATGAAATGCTTAGAAGCCTGGACATGTGGGCTAATATACAGGGTAATGGTTTATTGGTTATATGTATAATGTACAGTGGTATGCAATGCATGATCTGCAACTGCACACTATGATTCTTCATTAAACATTCTATGCATTGTCCATTACAATGCACAGTTCAGTAGGTTGTGTCTTTTCTGTGGTCCCTGTACATGGATCTGTGATGTGTTTATTTCTCTGATGTCCATTAAATAACTAGTATTTTAGACCCCCCCAAAAAAACTAACTATGATCTGTCAACATGTATAGAAAATGAAAGCCATTTGTGTGTCTACAATTGATGAAATACCACCACAGAGTAAATTTTAAAGGTGACTTGGAAGGTGACTCAGTTGACAAAGTGCCTCCCACACAAGCCCAAGGCCCTGAGTTTGCATCCTCAGAACTCATACAAAAGCCTTATGTTGCAGCCATGTATGTAGCCGCAGGGTTTGGAGATGGGCAGATCCCTGAAGCTCCTCAGATCCCTGAACTCTGTGTTAAGTGACAGACGCAGTGTCAAAACTAAGATAAAGATATCTGTTTCAACATATGCACATGTGTGTATTTGTACATGTACCTACTTTGCAGATGTGCATTTACCTACCTAAACATGATCATACACTATACACAAGAGCAAACACTCAGGCTCACACACACACTCTCTCACACACATACACACATACATTCACACACATATTTACACACAGTCATAAATACACACACATTCACACTCAAACATAAACAATAACTGAGACCTAAAAACAAAACCAACAATATAATGGTTAACAATCACACAGCATTTCTTTGTGCCTGGCAGTTATAAGCCAAGTCTATTTTTTTTTATCTAATTTCACAGAAGCCCGAGTTCTTGTTACAGTGTTGGTTCTGAGTCAGTACTTGCCAGAAAGAATTGAGATGCTACATTTCCAGCGAGCTTCCTGTTGAGACCCATGCTGCTAGAAAGTGAGCCACACTTTGAGTACTGAGGAACTATGCAATCGGTTAGAGGCCACATGGCTTGCTCAAAATCTTGTAGGTTTGTAAGTTGGGATTCGCCTCAGGCAGGCTGTTGCTGGATGTGCTGTGCTTTACCTAGAATGCACATAACAATTAGGAGGAACACAGGTGATTTTTCAGGGAACTGGCAATGAACAGAAAATACAGAGGAACAGAGCCAAAGGACTGAAGAACATGTGGGAGAGAGAACCGAAAAGATGTGTGTACTGGGATCATGGTGAAATGGTGGTGATAAAATTAGGAAAAGGAGGTATGAAGCATGCACTCACTCGTGCAAATCAGAAACATGATTTTTGTAGTGTAAGAGATAGTCCCTATACAGCTCAAGATCCAAGGCCTGTTAGGTAGATAAGAATTACACTGTAAAATTTTCTGTTTAGGGCTGGAGAGATGGCTCAGCGGTTAAGAGCATTGCCTGCTCTTCCAAA
>LOEQ01008373.1:72349-87834 GCA_001685075.1 Bramus lutescens | reverse complement strand
GGATGTGGAGTAAGGGGAACACTCATCCATTGCTGGTGAGAATACAAACTTGTGCAACCACTTTGGAAATCAGTGTGGTGGTTTCTCAGAAAATTGAGAATCAAACTACCTCAGGATCCAGCAATACCACTCTTGGGAATAAACCTAAAAGATGCTCAATCATACCACATAAGAATTTGTTCAACTATGTTCATAACAGCATTATTTGTAATAGCCCAGAACTTGGAGTTGTTAGTCTTAAGTATTGAATATAGGAGTACTTTCTATTTTAAGATATTTAGGATTTATATGACTATATCAGTCGCTTCATTCCCCAGATTTTTTTCTCAGTCTATTTTGGGGTCTTTATTATTTCATAAATTTCTAGTTTATTTTATGTAATAAAACTTAGTACTCTTTATATGAAAAGCCTTGTTAATTTTTTATTATATCTTTTCTTAAAACTCTGAAGAATTATTTCAGTAAATACTCTTGGAATTTTGAAACAATGCCTTATTTTAAATCAGTATATGCCCATATTACTATATGATGTTTGATTTTTTTAAATACAACACAATTTCTTAAGAAGCAAAGGATTGTATCAATTATATTTTTTACACATATGCCACCACAATATTTTTAAGTTAAAAAAGTAAACTGTTTAATTCCATCACATTGTATTTATCTTTACTATGCTTCAGGATTCTCAATAGTAAAATTTAATGCTAGATTTTGAAATTTAATACATATAAAAGATCCGTATTGTTGAAATTATCATCTTTGGAAAAGTTTGAATTAACAAAGAAAATTATGTTATATACATACTAAGAAAGCCAAATGTTTTCTTTGTCTTGAGAATAAAGATTTGAAAAGTTACTTTTGTTAAAGTCAAAGTTCTTGAGAAAAGGCCCAAGACTTACTCAAACATTGTCATTGATACACAACAGAAGAAACATAGAAGAATACAATGACTATTGTCTATTACCCATTGCAAGGATACTATTGCAAACCTTTGTTTTGAAAAGAACTGAATATTCAAAATCCCTCCCCCCTTTTTTTTGAAGAAAAGAACCAGGGAGGTTTTTACTGGTTTGTTCATTTTTATAGTTTGATTTTGTTTGTTGGTTGACTGGTGGTTTTTGTATGAGAATGTTATTTCCCTATTTTGTGAGAACTATTTTTTTTAAATATTCTGTAGTTGCCAAATTGGATTTTTATAGAAAATTATTCAATGTCATCTGGATTTTTATATTATTTATATTTCTTCTCAAACGTTTATTGTTTCAATTCTGCCTATTTCCGTGGCCATTACTTAGAGCCCATTTTTTGTAGTTTCTACTTTTGCTTAGGTAAAATGCTTACATTCCATTGCATCATTCATAATTAGGTAAGAAATACACTACTGTGAAAAATATGAAAAAGTAGGTTTAGTGTAGGGAGTCAATTTCACAGAATTCATTGAACTAACTGAGAAAATTAACTGGAAAGCTAATTCTTCTCTCTGTGTGGTAAAAAATTGCTGTAGAAGAACAGGATTGTCTGGCAGGAAGAAAAGCTGGAGATGCAACTACAGCCAGCAGGAACAAACATGAGTGTGCCTGGCCTACCCTCATATACAGTAACCACCTGCAATGCTCGAGGACAGATGGAAACCCATCCTGTCTCCCACTGTCTCCAAGTTCAAGAGATGTGGGCCAACAAGAGAAGCTGGCATCTCATCAAAGGATAAGGATGCTGAAAAGATGGTGGGCAAGACTGAGAGAAGGTCTGGACCTGGATACTGCCTAGAGTGATGAGATACACACATGTGTGTGTTTCCTGACGCCATTAAGGCACAAAGAGTGGATAGTGTGTCACTTGCATCTTCTGCTTCTTTTAATCTTTTTTGTTTGTTTGTTCTCTTGGCATAAGTCAGAACCAGCATTGGAAAAACATTCTACAAATATAATTTTATCTTATCTCAATTGACTTGGTACAGAATGTAGTTGGTACTTTGTCAAAAATGTCATCAAACTATGCACCCTTCGTCTGAATATCTTTAAATTTTCAACAAAATCATTAGTAAAATCAGAATTCTGTCTAGTATAATTTAACTACCATTCATACAAAGGCAAACACACTAACCTTCTCCCTCCAAAATATTATCTGTAAATTCAATTACCACATTTTATTCATTCTCAGGTGATTTTTGCTCTATCTGAGTCATAATCTACTTTAGATATTCAACAATGGAAATTTTGATGTAAAGGTTAAATAATATCACCACAAATTACTTTAGATAGTAGGGCCATAGATTATTGAAAATGGAAAAAGAAAGCACTTGCTATAATGTATTCAAATATTTTATATCAAAGTACAATAGCAATATTATACTTTTTTAAAACCAAAATGTCTTAGCTGACATTTAAGACTGCCAGCTTTCACATTCTTTCAAATTTCTCCTCTTTTAAGAATCAACCAATTATTCAAGTTTCTATGTTCATTCAGGCACTTTAAAATTCCATTCCTCAAGCCTAAAAATTAGAGGTTTTCTTAGATCTTGTTGCACTTTACAATTGACTTTTATCACAAGGCATAGGTTTACAAAAAAATTTAAGATGCAAGTAATAATAGCATGGAATTTAATTTATTTTTTTCTGGAATTTTCCATGTAATATTTTTAGATTATCTGCTTGACATGAATAAAGACACTGAAGATGAGAAATCCATGCGTTCAGAAGCATTAAGGATATCTCAAAAGCAAATGATACATGTGCAACATCCTGAAGTCTTATGTTGTGCCAGCTACCCCGCCTAGAATTATCCCTATGTCCAGCATAGCCAGGCTATTATCAAATTAACTTAACTTGTTATCACAGTGCTTGTGTTTAATTAGCCCTTCTCTGTTGGCTTAACATTAAATTATAATGCTTATGTTAGGAAACTCCTCTCATATATCATGAAGCTATCTGGTTATCTCACACTAGCAAAGAGGAAAAGCACAAGAAATTCTTAAAGAGAAAGACCAGAAATAAGAGGAAAGAAGGAGAAGAAGGCCAAGACGAGGAGGAGTATGTGAGAGAGAGGGGAGGAGGAAGAGCAGTCAGTCAAACACAGCATAATCTCTTGACAGCGGAAAAGAGAACCCAGACTCAAACATTTTATTATATTATTATATTTATATATAATATACTATTCATCCTTTGTTATTATTAATCTCTTGTTATGAATGCTTTGTAAATTAGCTTTATCATAATTATGCATGTGTAAACTATTACTATTGTGATTTCAGGGATCTGTTACACTTTTTGGGACACACCTTCTGATGAGAGAGAGAACTGCTTTACTCTTGCTCACATACATATTCTGAAAGTCATATTTCTTCTATGTAGTGGATATAATTTCTTCCAGTCATTATACATTCTCTTTATGGTTTTACTGGTTTGGAGTCCCACTATAGATAGTTTCCACATTCCAGATCCTTCTGATCTAATTGCAGGAGATAATGTATACCTTTGGAAAGGGGATTTTTAAACTTTAGGAGTAACACTAGTGGAGGAAGAGAAAAATACCTTTTACATTGTTAGTGGAGACTATGGAGGCATCAAATTAAGTCCATCACCCTCTCCTTATTCCTCAGAACTATGAGTTTCTTCCAGTCCTCAAGACAGTGCAGCAAGGTAGTCCTATTATTTGGGTCTTCAGGAGCAATTGTTCCAATCAGATAGTGGTTGGTTACTCCCACAACTTTTGTGTTACAAATGTACCAGTGTATCTTGTAGGCCAGTCACCACTGTAGATCTCAAGTTGGCATTAGCCTTTTTCTTTGGTAACAAGCAGAGTACCTACCAATAGTATTAATACAGTCAGTAGCAATGAAGGCACTAGATAGGCACCAGCTCAACTTTCCATGTTCAGTGAGTTATGCATATTTGTTTGGGCATTTAAAATATTTATCTATTATTGTTATTATGTTTTCATATATTAGATACCAACCATATTTTCCTCTCCCCCTCACTGTCCCCCAATCTCCCCCTCCTTGCAGATACCTCCCCTCTTTCTCCTCTCAGGAAAAAAACAATCCCCCCAAAGACATCAACTAAACACAAACATGGCATAATATGCTGCAGCAATAAGACCAGGGACATACCATCACATCAAGCATGGAGGAAGCAACCCAGTAGGAGGAATAGGGTCCCATAAATAGGCAAGAGTCAGCCACCACCCTGCTCTCACTTTAACAATCCAATAACAACACCAAGCTACTTGGCCATAGCATATGTAGGGGACCTAAGTCAGACCTCTACAGGCTCCCTGATCTCTGCAAGCCCCATGTGTCCCAGTCAATTGACTCTGTGTGACATGTTCTGTTGGTGTACCTGATCCCTCTGATTCCTTCTATCCTTCCTCTCACTTCTCTACCAGACACCCTGAGCTCTGACTAATGTTTGGCTCTGAAACTCTGAATCTGCTCCCATAAGTTACTAGATGAAGCCTCTCTGGTCCCAGAACACAATGAAAAAAGAGGATTAACTGGTGGTTGGATGTTTTGCAAGTTGGTTGATATCCCAACCTCTATACTTGAGTGAAGACTTGACTGGCTACAGAAGATGGCCAGTTCAGGCTCTGTCTCCCCCATTACTAGGATTCTTTGCTAGAGTTACTCTCATAGATCCCATGGAGTTTTTATTATAATAAGTTTCCACCTTGTCCCAAAAATGCCTCCCCAATTTCAGTCATTTCTCCCCAGTTTTTTCTCCCTTCTATCTTCAGTTGATCCCTTCTGTTCCCAACTCCACTTGCCCCTAGTCCACCAGTGAAATCTGTTCTATTTTCCCTTTCCAGCAAGTAACCTACATCCTCCCTTTATCCCTCTCTGTTTCCTATCCTATCTTGGTTTGTAGACCATGGCATGATTATCCTTTACTTTACAGCTAATATTCACTTATGAGTGAGCACATTCAATATTTGTATTTCTGGGTTTGGGTTGCCTCACTCAGGAAGATTTTTTTCAAGTTCTATACATTTCAATTTTTACGATGTTATTGTGTAAATGACATTTTTTTTTAAATTTACTCTTCAGTTGGTGGGGATCTATGTTGTTTCTAGATTCAGGGTACCATGAAAAAAACCTACTATAAATATAATTGAGCAAGTACCCTTGTGATAGAATGGAGCATTATCTGACAGACTCCCAATTTTCTGAGAAACTGCCATATGGATTACCAAGAGGGTTGCGTAAAATTGCATTCCAACGACCAGTGGAAAGTGCTCCCTTTGCTCCACATCCTCACTAGCATGAGCTGTCACTTGTGTTTTTGATCTTAGCCATTCTGACAGTTGTAAAATGGATTATCAAAGTCATTTTGATTTCCATTTCCTTAATGGCTAAGGATGCCGAACATTTCTTTAAGAGTTTCTCAGTCATTTGAGTTTCTATTGTTGAATATTCTCTGTTTAGATCTATACCCCATTTTAATTGGGTCATTTAGTTTTTAATGTCTAGTTTCTTGAGTTCTTTATATATTTTGGAAATTAGCCTTTTGTCAGATATAGAGTTGGTGAAACTCTCTTCCCAGTCTGTGGGATGTCTTTTTGTCCTATTGACTATCTTGAGTCTTTCTTTGTCTTAAAAGCCAGCTCACAGATGATGACACAGAAACTTAGTATTAATTGTTAAGGGTTGGCCTTTAGCTTAGGCTTTTGAAAAACTAGGTCTTATAACTTAAATGAACCCATATTCTCATTAATCTATGTTCAATCTGTGTCTGACTTTTTCTGTGTCTGGCTGGTGTCTCTCACGTGCCTTGATTCATCTCAAGCTTCCCTTCTCTGCACAGAAGTCCCACCTATCTTTCCAGCTTAGCTATTGGTCATTGAGCTCTTTATTAAACCAGTCATGAAGTGCCTTAGGCAGAGACACATCTATATAGTGTAAAGAAATATTCTGCAACCACTGACAATGTCATTTGCCTTACAGGAGCCTTTCCGTTTCATACAGTCCCATTTATTAATTGTTGCTCTTACTGCCTGCTCTACCAGTGTTTTATTCAGGATGTTGTCTACTGTGCAAATAAATTCAAGGTGATTCCAAAAACATGGATATTCCATGAAACATGAAAGAAAAATTTAACCTTACATTTAAAAACAACTTATATTTCTGGTTATGAGTTTGAGTGAAATTTCTCTGTGTGGGAATGTTTGTGTCTCTGAGTCTACATGTATTTCTCTTGCTCCTTTTTTTCTGTTTTTGCTTGTTTTGTCCTCTTCTTTATTGTTTCTTTTTATTATGCTTCATTCATCATCATCATCATCATCATCTTATTATAATTATACCATTAGATGCTTGTTAGTTTTCTAAAGAGAGAGAACAAGAATGGAAGTGGATTTGTGTGGGCTCTAAGGGGGGAAAGTTGTAATCAGAATATATTGTACAAAAAATCTATTTTCAATAAAAAAGTAATTCTTAAGAAAAATATATATCTTTTAGAAATATTCAGCAAAAAGTAAATGATCCAATTCTTGCCAATTGTGTGTGTGTGTGTGTGTGTGTGTGTGTGTGTGTGTATAAGGAATGTGTGGGTTCTTTCCAAGTATGGAGAGTAACCAAAGGAAAACAACAAATATAAAACATACCAACTCACTACCAGATTTAATTTTCTTTAGAATAACTTTATTTTCCAAAATCAATGCTGTAATAAAATTGACAATTATTATAAATAATTGTCATTTTATGAGTTTTACATGGTCTAAGAAAATGCTATTGATGATGAGAACAAAACTTTCTTATGTATAATGAGAATATTCCAGATAATGATTATTAACAAGCCTTACTGGTATCCCTACATCATGCTACATGCTACTGCACAAAATTTGTCCTTGCTACTGCCAGGCTGTGCATTGAGTACTGCCTAAAGTGGCAGTCCATGTTTTTCATTCTAAGAATAACGCCCATTCCTGTCACCACAGTTGCTTTGTTCATTAATTTACTGACTATGAATAATACTAGCTTAGGAAAGAGGCTAAATGACATATTTTTAAAAATGGTTATCTTTTTTCTAATCTCTGTGTATGTGCTCACATGTGTGAGTGTAGGTGTGATCATGTCATGAAGTATGCATGGCAGTCAAAAGACCAGCTTGGATGTTCATCTTCATGTTCCACCTTGGTTGAGACAGTGTCTTATTTGCTACTGTGTATGCCAAACTAGTAGACTGCCAGCTTCTATGAATACTGAAAGAGTTTCTTCTCAGATCTGGCTTTTATGTTTTCTTTTGTAATATTTTTCTTTCTTTATTTTCTGTTTTCTATGTGAACATTTAGCCAAGACAGTCACGTGGAACACAGACTGTCAGTATCCATTCAGAGAAATTAATTCAAGGTCTTCTTCCAAGATCTCCTTGAGATCACTCTTTCATATCTATTGAGCCAAATCATTAGCTGCCTCCTATGAATTTCTGATGAGTCCTGTCTTTGGTAACCTTTATTTTCTGACAAAGCAACAAAGACATGTTTTGAAATTCAGTTTCCTGAGAGAATTTCTCCCAAAACTCCCTTCATGGTTACTCTAGATTAAGTTCAAAATACTCATGTCACCCACCTTCAAGTCCTGCCAGTGTTAGAGGCAGAATCACCTATAAACCAGATCGACACTCTTACTTCTCCAGGTTTCTGTTCAGAGAGAAGTCCTCATTAGATATATGATATAGACTGAGATGATGATCTGGAGCAAAATTAAGAACCATGGGCACGTGAGCCATGTGTTCATAGAACCTGTTAATGCTTCCAGGACTTGTTAAGACCTGGTTCCATGCATGCCACATATCCAGTCAAAGATGGGCTGACCAAATTAGGATCATTCTGTGCTGTTGAATGTTCTCTACCCTACAAGTTCTTTCCCTTGCGTTTTCTTGTAAGTTATGTGCTCTGATGAGCTTACGTTGTGCTTCAGAGAAGTGAGGCTTGAAATTTCAGTGCTCTCCATTCCTAAACAAACAAACAAACAAAAAACACCCACTCAAATACACAGTCTGAATCAGACATTATGTTGAAGTAGCCTTGAAATAATTAAAAGTTCTAACTGTTCCTAGAATGATAATTGAATTTCTTTAAATTGTAATAACTTAGTCTTATTCTTCAGGTAAAGACTGCAGCATTTGCTGGGGTTAGAGACAATGGGTTGAACTGTCTTTTAATTTGGAATGTACTGATTAAAACTACTGACATGTACTAAAATCCTCTTTGTTAGTGCTTTTGTGTTATTTTGAAAACCCCAAGTTTACAGCCTAGCTATGGCTCCAACCCCCAGGAATCTTACTTTATTTCACTTCTAATTTTTTCCTCTTTTCGATAAGGCTCCAATGTGGTTGAATTTATATAGTGTATTTGTGTCCATAATAACCAGAGTTCCATTTGACTTCTCTTTGCAGAAATTCTGAAGACTATATTTGCTGCACTGAAGTTTTTTTAACTTCTGTATCTAAGTTTTAGCTGTATCTCCCTTTCTAACTTCTTTTTATCCTTGTGCTATACTTTGTTTAAAGAGGATAAACATAACATACTGTCAGTCAGATTTCTAGACCCAGATTTGTGTAGACAGGCATTCTGCAACATGTGGGTAGAAAACAATTGAGATTCTTCCCATACAACATGTAAATGATGTATTTAGAATTGCATGTGCACTTCAAGAATTGATAGCTTTGAAAGAATGACCAAACACAAGCTCTAAAATCTGTATACAAAAAGTACATGCTTGAAATCTAGAACCCAGGTACAGACATAGATTCTTCTTCAAATATATTTTATTCATTCATTTCTATATATTTTTCTTTTGTGACCGCTTTCATATAGATGTATTATAAGAAATATTTCACTTGACATTCATAGGCACTTCAGACTCTTTTTGAAACTCCAAAGTCTCTGATATATTTAACCTGCTTATTTTCAGACCTGATACTAAGAAACAAACTTGCTATGACTGAAAATGTCACCCGTGCTTATCTAGAGCGTAATTGCTGAAATACATTCTTTATTTTCTCTGTTTTCTATTATGTCAAAACACTGAGAAATTGAAGAGAGGTATAAAATCAAGCACAAAGTTTACATAAATCTGTATAATTGAAAGTAAAGAAAATATCAGTTTGAAAAATAATAATAATAAGAATTCAAAATGTGCTTGACTTATAGCTCACTGTGCCATTTGATGTGTGTGTGTGTGTGTGTGTGTGTGTGTGTACTGGGGAGAACAGAATTGTGGGATCAAGGGAGCTGGGAACTGGCCACGTGCTGCTTCATGTCACCTGACTTCAATCTTCACAACCCATGAGAGCATGTGCAACTTCTCTCTCCTTTTAAGAGACCATGTTCACAGGCAAGAAGCCTTGCCTTAAGGGTGATACCCCAAAGCTATTGGCAGAATGAATTCCCACAACACTTCCCTTTTTGTCTAAATAAGAGGATTCTAACTCCAATACAAACTATATACCATAAAAGCAATTATCAAGTATTGTCCAAGAGAAAGAAAGGCTAATAACATACATAAAAATGGAACTACAACCAATAAGAACAACATCAAATAAGAAACATATACAAAATGTCCAGGCTATAGGCAATTGGCAAGTAACAGATTATTATAATAGCTGTCCTATCCTGAGAAGTCTAATCTTGCACCTAAAATGCCTTAGCTAAAATGTGAGATTATAGTAATTGTGATTATCTAGTCTTCAATCCCATCAAAGACCTGAGAAGGAAAATAATATTATCTGTGTAAACAAGAAGTGCAAGCAAGAAACTTCCAAAAGATGCAAGAAATGACAGAAACTAGCTGACTACTTGGAAAGTCAACCAAAGTCTCTCTGCAATGTTGGGGCAACCAACTTCAGCTATAGGCCTAGAATATCTGACAGACCATTTTCAGAAACAGGGATATTCAAAAGACAGTTCTACCCTATCTTGGCAATGTTCAGAAGTTGCTCATCTATGTATCCTGCTTTTCCAGATTGGACAGCATGCTTGCTGTCATCAATCAAAGCAATGGCAGTTCTTTGCCCAATAGTCCAGTTTTGCTAAGAGGAAAACAAGTTCCATATGGAGTGTCTTCAGTGCCCATCATTCTCTCAAAAGTAGATTGATCCTGCCAGGAGCAGTTGTGTCTCATGTCAACAGAATTCTAAATTATTAAAAATTTAGATGCCCATATCATGTAGGGCTTTGAAGTGTTTGAAGATTATCTATCTATGTGGAGTACATTTCCATGCATCTAGAGAACAAAACTAACATAAGTAACACAAACATGGGTGATAATTGGTTTGTGATTCTTAACCTTTATAGCTTAAAAACTAAAGCTTCACATTATAAAAATAAGCAACCTTCAAACATGTTTACAGCATGAGGACAATGGTCTTAAATTATAACAATATATAAAAATATTTTAGTCAGAAGTAGAAATTTACAGTGCAGTATGACAAAATATTTTTAATTTATATCAACAAACAAAATATATCAAATAGAACCAGAAACATACATAGAGTATGAGAAATATAATTTTACATCCATGTACAAAATTATTGTAAACAGAAATCAGAGCATACAAAATATAACAAATATATTTTTTAATTTGTATTAATATACAAATTACCTTAGGATAATAAAAATAGGCTAGTACCCCAAAGCTATTGGTAGAATGAATTCCAATAGCACCTCCCTATAATTTCACCCTTTCTTATCAATGAGCTTATTTTCCTCTCGGCATGGCAAAGTAATGCCCATGCCTCAAACACTGACAAGGTACATGGTATCCAAAAATGGATAAGAAGGACTGTCAAATCTTGCCAAGACAGGGTAAGACAGTTTTGAATTTTTTCCTACCTCTAAAACTAGTCTGTCAGTTATTCTAGGCCTCAGCTAAAGTTGGCTGCTTTAACCTTGCAAATGAGACTTTGAGTGATTGCCCAGGTAGTCAGTTGTCTCTGTCATTTGTTGCATATTTTGAAAGTTGCTTGATTGCACTTCCTGCTTACTCAAGTAATATTATTTCCCTTCTCTGATCTTCAATGGAGTTGAAGACTAGATAGTTGTAGTTACTTTCCTCTCATGACTTGGCCAAGTTATTTATTATACAAGACTTAAACTAGTTAGAATAAAATAATTATTGAATATATTTGTTCTTGTTTATATAATTTTGTATTAAGCTTAGAACTCTCTTATTTAAACAAAAGAGGGGAGGTTCTGTAGGAAGTCTTACAGCCAATGGTTACCTGCCCACTGGGGTGTGGCCTCATATACTATATATGCCAATGTAGAGCATGCATCTGGCCTCTTTTTTCTGTCTGTGGAATTTGGTTTCTGTTCTTCATTCTAGCAGAGGATTCTAGTTTGTGAGTCTACCCCTAAATAAATAACTGTCTATTTTTCTCAACTCTCAGCTAGTATGGGATTACTTTCAAGTGTTCTTCATCTTCAGTGAACAGTCGATGTTACATTTATGCATACTATGAAAAAGAGAGTCCTTATTGATAAGGAATTGTCCTAATTACATTATTGCTTAAGAGTGTAATAAAAGATAGATTTATACATTGTAATATCACCAATTATAAAATGAAAATCATATTCATATTAATAATTTATAAAGAAAATCTGCAAATCATTCAATTGTTCACCTCAGTGATTACAACCATACATACTATTCTGATATTTATTTATTTTATGGCAATGATTTTTTTAAACCTCTGTTATAGTTTTGTGTAGTGGGCTGTGAGGGTTAATCTTGGCTATCAACTTGATCAGATCTGAAATCAACTATCAAACAAGGCAATAGGCACATCCATGAGGCATTTTCTTTTCTTTCTTTTTTTAATTTAATTAACTTATTTATATATATATTTTTACATATCCATCCCAGTTTCCCCCTCTCATCTTCTCTTCTCTGGCTCTCCATATTTCCTCCACCCCACCCCACTCCATTCCCCCATCCATTCCTCAGAGA
The DNA here is from genome assembly GCA_001685075.1 of Bramus lutescens. Lineage (NCBI taxonomy): Eukaryota > Metazoa > Chordata > Mammalia > Rodentia > Cricetidae > Bramus > Bramus lutescens. The sequence goes on along the minus strand of LOEQ01008373.1, from coordinate 75,893 downwards.
GGGTAAGGCCTCCCCTGGGAAATCAAATAAGTTTGTCCTATCACCTTATTGAGGAAGGACCAAGCCCCCAATCCCACCCCTTGCCTAGGTTGAACAAGGTATCTCTCCGTAGAGAATGGGTTCCGTGAAGTCAATTCAGGCATTAGAGTTAGATCCTCGTCCCACTGCTTAGTGGCCCCATATACTAAGCAAGCCATACCATTGTCACCTGTATTCAGTAGGGCTAGTTTGATCCTATGCAGGTTGCCCATTTGTCAGTCTAGAGTCAGGGATCTTCCACTAGTTCAGGTCAGCTGATTCTGTATGGTCTCCATCATGGTCTTGATCTCCTTTGTTTGTATTATTTCTCCTTCGTCACTTTGTTTGTACTCTGGGAGCTTAGCTCAGTGGTTAGTTGTGGATCTCTCATCTGCTTCCATCCTTTTCTGGAAAAGGGTTCTTACTTCTCAGATGTTGTGGACTGTAAGCTGTTTATCCTATGCTTATATCTGGTATCCACTTATGAGTGAGTATATACTATATTTGAGTTTCTGAGTCTGGGTTGCTTCACTCAGAATTGTTTTATTTTTTAGTTCCATCCATTTGCCTGCAAAGTTAAAGATGTCCTTTTTTTGTTGTTTTTTGGTTTTTTTGTTTTTGTTGTTGTTGTTGTTTTGTTTTCCACCGAGTAGTACTACATTGTGTAAATGTAGCAGATTTTCTTTATCCATTTTTCAGTTGAGGGGAATATAGATTGTTTCCAGGTTATGGCTATTATGAATAATACTGCTATAAACATAGTTGAACAAATGTCCTTGTGGTCTGTTTGTGCCTCCTTTGGGCATATGTCCAAAAGTGGTATTGCTGGGTCTTGAGGTAGACTAATTCCTAATGTTCTGAGAAATCACTGCACTGATTTCCATAGCAGATGTACAATTTTTCACTCCTACCAGCAATGGAGGAATGCTCCCCTTACTCTATATCTTCTCTCTAGCATAAGCTATCATCAGTGTTTTTATCTTAACCATTCTGAATGTGTAAGATAGTATCTCAAAGGCATCTTGATTTGCACTTTCCTGATGACTAAGGATGCTAAGCATTTCCTTAAGTGTCTTTTGGCCATTTGATTTTCTTCTGTTGAGAATTCTCCATTGAGATTTATCTGTTCCCTATATTTAGATTGGATTATTTGGTAATTTGATGTCTAGTTTCTTAAGTTCTTTGTATATTTTGGTCAGAATTCTTTCAGATATGGGGTTGGTAAAAATCTTTTCCCATTGTGTAGGCAGCTGTTTTGTCTTCTTGACTGTGTCTTTTGCTTTACAGAAGCTTTTCAGTTTCAGGAGGTCCCATTTATTAATTATTACTCTCAGTGTTTGTGCTACTGCTGTTATGCATAGGAAATGGTCTCTTCAGCCAATGTGTTCAAGGGCACTTTTCACTTTCTCTTCTATGAGGTTCAGTGTGGATGCATTTATGTTGAGGTCTTTGATCCATTTGGACTTGAGTTTTATGCATGTTGATAGTTATGGATCTATTTGCATTCTTCTACTTGTTGACATCCAGTTATACCAGCACCATTTGTTAAAGATGTTTTCTTTTTTACATTTTATATTTTTAACCTCTTTTTCAAAATAAGATATTTATAGGTGTGTCCGTTAATATCAGGGTTTTCAATTTGATTCCATTGATCTATCTGCCTGTGTTTATGACAATATGAAGCTTTTGGTCAGTACTGTAGCTCTATAACAGAGCTTGTATTCAGGGATCATGATGCTTCCAGATGTTCCTTTATTATACATCTTTATTGACTATCCTGGGGTTTTTGTTTTGTTTTGTTTTGTTTTGTTTTTCCATATGAAATTCAGTATTGATCTTCTGAGGTCTGTGAAGAAGTGTGCTGGGATCTTGATGGGTATTGCCTCAAATCTATAGATGGCTTTTGGTAAGGTGCCACTTTTACTATATTAATATTATCTATCCATGAGTATGGGAGATATTTCCATTTTCTGATATCCTCTTCAATTTCATTATTCAAAAATTTAAATTTCTTCTCATACAGATCTTTCACTAGTTGGACAAGAGTTATCTCAAGATATTTTATTTGATTTTGTTTTTAGCTATTGTGAAGAATGATGTTTCTCTGATTTTATTTCTCAGTCCATTTATCATCTGCATACAGGAGAGTTACTGTTTTTTTTTTTTAGTTAATCTTGTATCGTGCCAAATTACTGAAGGTGGCTATCAGCTATTGGAGTTCCAAGGGAGAATTTTGGGGTCATTTAGGTATACTATCATATCATCAGCAAAGAGTGAAAGTTCGACTTATTTCTTTCCAATTTGTATCCCCTTTATCTTCTTTTGCTTTATTGCTCTAGCTAGAACTTTGAGTACTATATTGAATAGATATAGAAGGAGTAGACAGCCTCTTCTTCTCCCTGAGTTTAGGGGAATCACTTTGAGTTTCTCTCCATTTAGTTTGATGTTGGCTGATGGCTTGCTGTAAATTGCTTTATTTTCTTTAGATATGTTTCTTGCATGGCAATAGAGTAGTAACTGAGAGCTTTATAATCTGATCCAGACAGGAAAACAGACATACACTGCATCTAGTGTGGGGTTTTGAAACCTTCAAGCAAACTCACAGTGACATATCTCCTCTAACAAGGCTACTCCTCCTTGTTGAAGGAGCTATGTCCAATAAGCATATGCATGTATAAGGGCCATTCTCATTCAAATTACCATACCTAGCTCCATAAAAAGGCATGATGCAATTAATTGTTCCTTATAAAACTGAGAAATTAATATTTTCACGCATAACGATTAAATTTATGTGCATAAAATATCATTCATTTTTATTTTAGAAATTACTACACAATTTATTTAATTCATCCATTATATATCACAATTTTGTTAAAGAGTTTATTTCTGGTTACAAATCTTCCTCTTTCTTTATACACTAACAATTACTAAAATTTTAAGAGCTCATTGATTAAATTTAGTTCCATTTAAAGCTTGATTAAGTATAGAAAATTGACAGTTAAATATCACTTATAAATTATACATAGTTTCTATTGTTTTAAAGCATCCAGTGGTGTGAGTTATAAAGCTTCCCAAATACTTAACAAACGCTTTTAGCCCTATAAAATTAATCATAAGAAAAAAGTATTACTAGTTTAATCAAATATTTGAAAGTGTATTTCCTTAATAAAATTAGCGTTTAAGGCTCACAAGTAAACACACATTATTTGCAATAAATATAAATTGAAATAATAAATCTCACAATCAGGTCAGCAAATTGAGCTGTCTCAAAAATTGCAGGTAAATAAATTCATAAAGTATCATTTTAAAGTATGTATTAAAGTGTAGTGTTTTACACTGAAGTCTGAATCTTTCTAGATTTTAATGGATTTTAAATATAGATGAGAACAATTCACTCACACCTATCTGAAGATTTTTTTTAATTACTATGATCAAATTCCTTTTTATGCATATTTTATGTCATCATTAAGCAATTTGTTTATTTTTATTTTTATTTTTTATTTTTTAATTTTATTATTATTATTAT
>LOEQ01008373.1:44832-71073 GCA_001685075.1 Bramus lutescens | reverse complement strand
ATATAAAAACACAAAAATAAACATTGACCTTAGAGGAACATTTTAAGTCACAGAAGTAGTTCCATATTCCACATCAGTTTGTGAAAGTGTACAAATTTCCAAAACCACTATAATACTTTAATTTATTTGACATCTTATCACTATCGAAATATTTGATGATATTGGCACTTTGTGATAGCCTATATGATTCCCAAATATTTTATGTCTGGCATAATATACTTTATGTCTGACAGAATAACTCAGATTTAACAGGCAGCAGAACAGACCTTAAATACTTCCCCCAAAATACGTAGTTCTTTTGAATTCATGGCTTATAGGCAAATTTTCTGACTCAAAGAACACAGTACTCAGAAGTACTATCAAGAGTTACTTACTGACCTTTCCTAGGAGGTGGAAAGGTAGAAAGTACAGCTCTCCCAATATAAGAAGAGTGGAATTTCTAGCAATAACTGAAGATTGTTAGTCACTAGGCAATAACTACCATAAAATCTCATTGAAATCATGTGCCCATAAGTTCTCAGAATACACGGAGAGATGCAGTTACCATGCAGACTTGTGAGAAGATCCTGACTTGTTAAGGACTGGCATGAACTGTTGAACACCTAGAAGTTACACACACAAGAGGGAAAATTGGCTACTTGGGAAGTTATTTTACTATGAAGACTTTACGAAATGCTGCTGAGAGTGAGTACATCCAATTTTATGCAACTGAGTTTTTGTTTGATGGGTCAGACTACAAGGAACAGAGAAAGTGCTGTAGAAATGTTTGGAAGCCTGACATGTTCCTGCATCCTATTTGTCACAATACTGTCCACTGATGAAAACTGAAGAAAATTTCATGGCTGTGGAAAAAAACATAAGGATTAATAGTAGCTTATAGAAAGAAGGAGAAAATGGATACTGTAGTATTGGAGGTTGCAAAGAAAACTCAAAGCAGAAGTTTCCAATTGGTAGGGTTTGAAGATGTCATGTAAAATAAAAGGTGTTCATAGAGCAAATCACTGAAAAAATGATGAAAAATACCAAACAGTCACAGGCATCCACATAATTTGACTCTAATAAACAGAACTAAGAATGGAGTCATAAAATATGAACTGAGAGTTTATTTTCAGAAACTAATACAGACAAAAAATTGCAGGTTCAAAAGTTGAAAGAACAGTACAGTAAACATACACAAATATATACACAAACACACATAGATATGATTACAGGGACACATAAAATTTAAACTTCAGAAAATCTTCAAGGATGGAATATAGTAAAAGAAAAACAAAGGAACAATTCCTATAAAAGAAAACACACAATGAGAAAATCCTAAACTGCGGGACATAGGCCATTTGCTGTAAGATATTAATGTGTGAGGTTAGAATTTTATACTTAGCTAAAGTATCTTTTGAAAACAATGGGCAAATGGAGACATATTTAGGGAGTCAAAGCACTGGCATAAGTCATTTTCAGTAGAACTGTAGCAAATGTGAAACGAAGAACCACAGCAGGCAAAAGTAGGCACTGGAAGAGCAGGATTGGAGGGAGAGCCTCCAGCATTGGGTAGCATGGAGGCAAATGTGAGTCTTTTTAATCATGCCACTGAGAGGAGGTGGGTTCCGCAGTATTTTATGGAGAATAAAAGTTTGGTAGGATTTAAGGTCCTTATCAATTACTTATTTTAGAGAATAGGAAATCCTACCTGAAGTTTTGTCAGCGTCCCAGGCTCTTTACTGGATGACTTCTTTATATAGATGCCATTGGATATAGAGTATAGGAGATTTAGTGATCAGGTGAAAAAGAATGAAACGTTTGGGGAAAATGTCTTTAATTTGTTTATTATTTTATTTTTAAACATCTATTCATCATGGTGTGTGTATGTGCGCAGGTGCATGTGTGTGTGTGTGTGTGTGTGTGTGTGTGTGCGTGTGTGTCAAGACAGATCAAAAGTTATAGGAAAGTCAGTTCTCTCCTATCACCATGTGGGTCCTGGGGATCAAACAGTCTTGGCAGCAGGCACTCTTGACCACTGAGCCATCTCACTGGCCCTTTCGTTTATGTATACATTTTATTAGTTATTTTGTTTGAGAGCTTATAAGCATTATTTTCAAGAAAGAGAATACCTTCTGCCTTACAGTTTCAGAGGATAGATTTCATCTTGTTGGGGAAGCCATGGCAACAAGAGTAGGAAGCTGTCTGGTCACATTAAACCAGCAGTCAAGAATTAGAAGATAACAAGGAATTGGGAACAGGCTATGAACTCTTAAGTTCATCCCCCAGTGACCAGTTTCTACAGCAAGAATTTGCCCCCCTGAATCTTACAAAACCTCCTCCAAACAGTGCAACAATCTGAGTATCAGGTGTTCAAATGCATGAGCCTATAAGATTCTCTCACAATTAATCCTGCTGTCCAGAAATTACCTCCAACCTGAAACAGTCTACTCTGGAGGGAAGTTCAATAACACTACGGACTATCTAAAGGGAGGACCTTCAGTAAGAATATACCTCACAATACTCAGAAAATCAATGTAATTTCCTATACTCACAAAATCCCCCCTCCCTGTGATTATATAAGTAGCAAGGAGTAATGAGGAGACAAAACATTAACTTTCTGACCTGTCAAGCTGCCTGCAAGTTGTATTTATAGCTTCAGGGTTCCAGCTCTCATGAGTTATCACCCCTGCTGCAATGGGCTTTTAGTGATGGAGGCTTGAATCTTCTGTTCTTATTCACACTTAAGTATCACCAAAATACTCGTTGGCTCACCAAGTTAGATTTAGGTGGTGTCACGAATTGTTTTTATCCTTTGTTCTCTGAGTTGATTAGACATTTGTTCCTATCATTCCAGGAATAGTTTGACAAAACGAACCATAGTACATGCATTAATTGTACAAGAGACCTATAAATAAGAGAGCCATGAGAACAATGAAATGACCGGCACAGCAGAAACTAACCTTGGTGTTCTTGTTGTTTTACCCAGCTCAAGTTTAGATGCCTCATGAAGCACCCAGGAATGGGGAAAACAAGAAAGGCTGAGGAGTGAGGTGTGTGGGGGGGGCAGGAATTGCAAAGCAATGATTCCAAATTTTTCTCTGACTTCTCTTACAAGCACAATGCTTTATTGGAGAACTGCTACGGGAGCTCTGGTGGTCAATTTCCTGTCATTTCTGAGAAGCAAATCTAACAGGCACAGCTCAATTAACATAGCTTAGAGAGAATATTGTTTGTGTGGTCTCTTCTAACATGTAAGACAAGCCTTATCGAGCCTTCGGTTAAAGCAAATATCCTAAGCTAATTTCCAAATCAAGGGAACAATTCCCAGTATAGTCTTATTTGGATTTACCCATTCTATTTTATTCTTAGTTGGAAATCTTGTCATCCTTCTACTTAGAGTCCACGTAAGACAGAGGAGAAGAATGTTTTCTGTTCCAAAAGTGTATCTGCATAACTTCAAATACTGTCTTGCACAAGGCACACATAGAATATGCTTTGCTGTGAGTGAGAAGAAGATGCATCAGAAAGCCCCATTTCTTTAGAGCAGGAGAGTGACAGATGAATACTATGAAGATAGTCACACACACACACACACACACACANNNNCACACACACACACACACACACACACACACACACACACACACACACACCACTGGTGCTTCATAGAAGTCTTTCAGTGTCCTTCATGAAACACTAGAACTAATGATAAAATGTGGACAGGAATCATGTATCATCAATGCTTTCTCAACATCTCTAGTTTCTAACAATCATATCCTAATCACAAATTATTTCTGAATGGAAACATGAATTATATCTTAGATCTCTTTAAAAGAGAGGAGATGTAAATATTTATATTAGGCAGACATTAATTCTAGTTCTAAATGGCACTGCTCATTAAGTCTAAAACTGGTTGCCAGTTTTTTTAATTCCTTCCCTCTGTCCATTAGTTTTACTTATTTATAAAATGCAGGTAGCAAAGTTTTTCCTTATGAGGCTATGAAAGGTTAGAGATAGGGGAAGTCAGTAAAACACTTATTGTGCAACCATGAGGACCTGAATTCAGATCCTCAGCACCCACATAAGAAAAACAGGTCTGGGCTGGAGACATGGCTCAGAGATTAAGAGCTTTGCCTGCTCTTCCAAAGGTCCTGAGTTCAATTCCCAGCAACCACATGTGTTCACAACCATCTGTAATGAGATTTAGTGCCCTCTTCTGACCTGCAGAGAAACATGCAGGCAGAACACTGAATACATAATAAATAAATAAAATCTTTAAAAACAAAAAGAAAAAAGAAAAACAGGTCTATGAGGGGGATTCCGGTACTGATTGGACACGTAGAGCAGGATCCCTGAAGCTTGCATGTCTAACCACTTAGTGATGTCTAAATTCAGTTAGAGACAGTGTCATCAGAATAGTGTGGAGAAGTAATTTAGATCAGATACCTCTGATCTCTACAATCAAATGTTCAAGACGCATATGCATGAATTCATGTAAATACACTGTGGTGGTTTGAATAGGTATGACCCTCATAGATTCATGTGTTTCAATGCTGGTCCATAGGAGTGGGATTATTAGAGGGTATGTCCTTGTTGGAAAAAGCATGTCACTGTGCAGGTAGGCTTTGAGGTGTGCTTAACCTATGAGCAGTGTGGCACATAATCTCCTTCTCCTGCCTGCAGATCAAGATGTAGAACCCTCAGCTCCTTTTCCAGCACAATGGTGGCTTGCAAGATACCATGTCCTGCCATGATAATGTACTAAACCTCTGAAACTGTAAGCCAGTGCCAGTAAAATATTTTCCTTTATAAGAGTTGCCATGGTTATGGTGTCTCTCCACAGCAATGAAACCATCAGACACATAAAACAATACAAAATAGATAATTCTCTGTTTAGGTCTGTACCCCATTATTTATTGGGTTATTTGTTCTTTTGATGTCAAGTTTCTTGAGTTCTTTGTAAATATTGGAGATCAGGCCTCTGTCCAATGTAGGGTTGATGAAGACCTTTTTCTATTGTGTAGGCTGCCACTTTGTCTTGCTGACTGTGTCCTTTGTTTACAGAAGCTCCTCAGTTTCAAGAGGTCCCATTTATCCCATTTATTATTTGTTGCTCTCAGTGTATGGGCTGCTGGGGTTATATTTAGTAAGTGGTCTCCTCTACCAATGTGTTCAAATGTACTTCCCTCTTTCACGTCTATGAGGTTCAGTGTTGATGCATTTATGTTGAGGTCTTTGATCAATTTGGACTTAAGTTTTGTGAATGGCAATAGATAAGGATCTATTTGCATTCTTCTACATGTTGAAATGGCTGAAAGACAGTTAAGGAAATGCACAACATCCTTAGCCATCAGAGAAATGCAAATCAAAACAACTTTGAGATTCTGGATTCAGAATGGCCAAGAAAAATGTAGAGATCAATAAAAATCAATAAAAAAAATACGGATGAAAGTTTATGCTGGAGAGGATGTGGAGTAAAGGAAATACTCCTCCATTGCTGGTGGGAGTGCAAACTTATACAGCCATTTTGGAAATCAGTACGTTGATTTCTCAGAAAATTAGGAAATAATCTTGCTCAAGGCCCAGCAATACCACTTTTAGGTATATACCCAAATGATGCTCAATCATATCACAAGAACATGTGCTCAACTATGTTCATAGCAGTATTATTTGTCATAGCGAGAACATGGAAATTACCTAGATGCCATTCAACCAAAGAATGAATAAAGAAGATGTGTACATTAGTGGGCAAATGGATAAATCTAGAAAACATCATATTGAGTGGGCAACCTGGTGTTAGAAGTCCTTCCTTATATGTGTTGTTTTTATTGGTTAATGAATAAAAAAGCTTTTTTGGCCTGAGACAGGGCAGACTATAGCTAGGCAGGGAAAACTGAACTGAATGCTGGGAGGAAGAAGACAGAGGCAAGGAGAAGTCATATAGCCTCCACCAGGGACATACTCGCTAGAACCTTGCCAGCAAGCCACAGTCACATGGCGGTACACAGATTAATAGAAATGGGTTAAATTAAGATATAAAAGCTAGCAAATTAGAAGCTAGAGCTAATAGGCCAAGTAGTGATTTAATTAATACAGATTTCTGTGTGATTATTTCAGGTCCAAGCTGCTGGAAGTGAATGAGCTGCTTCCCCAAACAGTAACCCAGACCCAGAAAGAAAAATAATATATGTACTCACTCATTAGTGGCTTTTATACATAAAACAAAGAAAAATCAACCTACAAGTCCACAACTCCAGAAAACCTAGAGAACAAAGAAGACATTAAGAAAGACATACATGGATCTGATAGGAAAGAGAAAAAGTAAGTTCTCCTGAATAAATTGGGAGCGTGAGGGTCATGAGAAAGGATAGAAGGGCAGAGGGAAATAGAGGGGCAATGAGAAAAATGTATAGCTCAATAAAAACAATAAAAAAGACAAGGTTAAAAATTCAACTACTTAGAAGTAAACCTTTTTAATTTAGAATCAAAACATAATTTTATTGTTCTTTTATATCCCTTTAAACTTTTTAATATACATGAAACTATAAAAATATACCTTCTAGGGAGCTAATTTAAACATGAACTAATTTTAGTATGTTCAAAACTGGTTGTATGTACCCATATCTGCAAACATTAATCATTTCTATGTAGAGAAAATGTCTAAGGATTTTCTTGTTGCTTTCTGAGCTACTGAAACAGTTATATACTGACACTCTACCCAGATTATACACCGGCACATCTTGCTTCTACCCAAACGGACCAAATGCCTGTTTTTCTGCCTTTATCTTCCTTACCACCACTATTCCCAGCCATTGTTCTATATACTCTACTGCTGGCATCAACTTGTTTGGTTTTTCTCACATGAGTCAGCTTATAGGGCATTGATCTTTCTCTGCCTAATTTATTTCATTTAACACTAAGTAACATTAATTCTAGATAATATTATTACCAATGGCAGGATTAAAATTTTTCATGAATGACTAGCTTTCCAAGCCATGTTTGACCAGATTTTCTTTATTCATTCATCATGAAAGGATATATAGATTATTTACATTTCTTGGAAATTGTGAATAGTGCAATAAATCTGATAGCATGATATGTTCAATTCCTTGAGATACACACTCAGTAACCAAATTGCTGTACCACATAGTTCTGTCTTTAATTTTTTGAGACATTCAATCCATAATAGCTGCACTAATTTATAATATTATTCCCAGAATGAAAAGTTCTTTCAGCTTTCATTTATGTCCACATATGCTGCCTTTGTAACTTTTCATAATAGGATGATGTGATAGCTCATTGTGGTTTTAATTTGGATTTTCCTGAATTTGTTGAGGAATTTTCCGTATGCCTGTTAGTCATCAGTATGTCTGCCCTTTACAAAAGTTTGTTCTCTTTTCACCATTGGAATTTCAGTGTTCCTCACATGTGCTGGATATATAATTCGTTGATATTTCCCCTTTTGTTTAGCTTATCTCTTCATTATGATGATCATTTCCTTAGCAAAGGAAGAACATTGTGACTTGAAATAATCTTATCATTCTCTTTTTCCTTGCATCTTTGGGGTCCTCTGAAAAGATAATCCTACTCATCAAAATGTCACTGGACCACCCCTGTATCCTTATCCAGTAGTTTATTAGTCCCATGCCTTAGGTTTAAGTTTTAAATAAGTTTGAATCAAAGCCTGTAACTGGTAAGAAATAGTGCTTCATTCATTGTGCTACATGTGAGTAATCATTGAGTTCCACCAGTATTTCCTGAAAATACCATCCTTTCTTCAGCACATATCCTTAGCTCTTTCTGTTGATAATCATCTGGCTGGAGGGATATGGATCGTCTTCTAGGCTGTCTTATTTTCCTTTGGTCTCTGAGTCTGTTCTGTTCAAATCATGCTTTATTGATAACACTTGCTTTGACCCATACCTCATTACCAGGTGTTATTGTCCCTGCTTTTGTTCAGTTTGCTGTATGTGGCCTTTTACTATCTGACTTTGGAGACATATTATACTTTTGCATGTTTTTATGATTCTGTACAAATTTTAGGACAAATTTTATAGTGCTATTTAAAAAGTCATGGATATTATATGAGTCTTTCCCTAAAGTTACTGATTTTTTTTGGCAGAAAAATATTCCCTTTAATAATATTGATGCTACTAATCCATTAAACAGAACACAGGATGTCATTGAAATGCACATGTATGTGTAAGTATTGGTGTTTCATGTATGTATGTATATATGTATGTATGTGTATTAGTGTGGATGTATGTGTATGTATTTATCTGTTCTCTTCCATTACTTTCATCGGTGTTCCTTATTTTTTCCAGCAATCAGTTGAGGGTTTATGCTCCAAACATACTCTGTGCATGTAAAAAATAAAAACACAGCTGTCTTCCTTATCATAGAGCTCATAAACATGAATAAGTATAGAAATACGAATTCTGTGACAGAGAAAAATACATCAGAGAAAGTATTAACAGATTCTGTTCTGTCTGCAACAAACCAGGTTATCATTTTGTAGCCAGGATGAGATGGTTTTTCTTTATACATTTTATGTAAAATACAAAAAATAAGCACTTGTGTTGCCACTGGATATTTCTCTGCCATCGTTATCATTTTTTCCTTCTTTCTTAACATTTACCCAGAAAGGAAAGAAAATTGATCAATTCTTAAATTGCCTTTAATAATGCACCAATATATTCTTTTTAACCACAACTCTTGTATTTGAGGCTTGTTTTCATATTTATATCAAAGGAGTTATGCATGAAAAATATCTAATCTTTTTGTTAACATACTAGGAAAAAATTAGTTATCTAATAAGTAATTTAAAAAATATTGTTAGAGGTATTCTGAAACTTTTAACCCTTTCAGTGGTTCTGGGTATCAAGCCCAGGACCTCGTGCATGCTGTACCAAATATCTACATCTCTTGGATCCTACTTTGACTGTAACATATAATGGAGGGAAGTCAGTTTGAAAGAAGTTAAATCATACCATCCTTTTACTGTTTCACTGCTCATCGGGGCCATGTGTCCATCAGTGTTTCTTCAGTTGATGAAGCTGCCTTAAGTAATTAATTTTAATCCAGATCACTTTCTAGGCAAGTGCTATTTATCAGAGCTTTCTCTGAGGATGGAAACATCATTGTCATTGTTCGCCACAACAGGAACCATTAGTCACATGTGACTAGAATGAGAGAAATTGAGGATCATTACTTGAATAACTTTTTTTTAACAGGTTTGTATGATTTCATATTTGTAGTAGAGATCTAGAGTCAGCTTTATTTCTGTATTTTCTCATATTAAACCAATGCTATTCTATGTGAAGATTTCTGTAAGCAGAGACTGCTCATGTGTTTCCTGGACACCCAGACCCAAAGACTGACTAATAAGTGGCTTTTAGACATAAATCAAAGAAAACCAGCCCACCATTCACAATCCTAGAGAACCTAGACAACAATGAGGAGTGTAAGAGAGACATACATGGATCTAATCTACATGGAATGTAGAAAAAGACAATATCTCCTCAGTGAATTGGAAGCATAGGAGAAAGTTGGGGGAGTAGAGAAAAATATAGTGCTCAATAAAATCAATAAAAAAGAATCACACAGAAACTATATTACTTACACACTGTCTAGCCAATGACTTAGGTATATCATAGCTAGCTTTTACTTCTTAAATTAACACATTTATATCATCCCATGCATCACTATGAGGCTATGACTTGCCAATAAAGTCCTGTTGTCATTCTCTTTTGGCAGCTACATGGCATCTCCTTGACTCTGCCTACACATACTCTCTCTATGCACATCCCTTTCAGCCTGGCTATATTCTGCCCTGCCATAGGCCAAATTAGCTTCTTGATTAACCAATGGTAATAAGACATATCACAGCATATAGAGGGGAATGTGACATCATCTCCCCTTTTCTGTCTAAATAAAAAGAAAGGTTTTAATTTTAACAGAGTAAAATTACATGTAACAAAACAGGTATCAAGCAAGAATTATAGTTACAATATTTAGTCTATTTGTATCTGGCAAAATTAAAGAAAATATTCTATCATCTATTTTATCTTTGTGAGTCTAAATTTTCATATCTAATTTATCTTTATCATAACTAAGGAAGCTATAGCTATCTGCATTTAATGCCATCAAAGACCCCAGAAGGATATAATATTACCTAAGCTACCAGAATACACATTATAAGCAATTTCCAAAATTTTAGAATTGACAGAGATATATGGCTGCCTAGACAGTCACCTAAAGTTCTTCTGTAACCTTGGGGCATCCATCTTCAGCCTACAGGAACATAGTATCCGGCAGACTTTTCCATGAAGAAGGAAATTAGAAAGGCTCTTTTACCTATATTGGTAGTTTGTCAGTCACTTCCTTCTGTGTTCTGCAGAATGTCTGGCAAACTTTTTAATAAAGCAGGAACTCTGAAGGACTGCCTCACCTTTAGGCAAGTTCAGCAGTCCTTTTTCTGTGGGTCATAAATGTCCAGTTTATAGAGCATACAATCAAGTAGTCCAGGCAAGATCAGTATCTTGACCAAATAGCTAGCCTTTTCACATCATAGGCAAATACGATAATAAGTTTCTTCAATGCCCATCAACCTCTCTGAAGTAATTCGTGCTGCCAGAAACTTTAAAGTCTAAATTCTTAAAACATTTTCAGTGCCATATTCTGTAGGTCTTTGAAAGGTTTGAAGAATTCCTAACCAACTGAAATTTATCTCTGTATATCTAGAAAACCTAACTACCATGACAAGTTTGATTATTATAAATGACTTTCCATTAATCTGTATTTCTTAATTATACAATAAATTTTTAAATAAGCTATACAAACACAATACCTTACACAAGAACAGAAATACATATACTCAGTGTAACAGGCTTCTAATGAGATTTAGCATTTATTAAAGTGTACAGAGTGAGAAAGAATTGGATTAACAAATGCTATTTCTATATACATCACTGAGTGAAAAATATCATTGTTTATAAAATAGTGGACTAAATTAGTAGGTATTCATTACCAATGTTATGCCCCAAACTGTACCAGAGTCTGAGGAAATATATCCCAAAGTGAGTCATGAGCCCAGCCTAGAAAACATGATGACTAGGAAAAAAGCAAGCATACAGTTAACAGAAATACAATTATAAGTAAAATAGAAAACACCATCCTCTCTGCTATTGGAAAGCAGAGGTGAAAACAACGCTGCTCCAGATTGGTATGAGGGGGTGCTGACCAAGTATAGGTTACCACTCAGACATTCAGAATAAGAAAAGTTCTTTCCAACAACTTAATCATCACCTGACTAGCTGTTAATAAAATATCTTTTGAGCACTACTATTTATCACCCACACATGTGCATATTTTAAAATGGTCAGAAAAAGATTTTCTGGTAAAATTTATATATCAGTGATACATGTTTCCCATAAATAAGATGCTATCTTATTGGGTATATCATAAATTTAAAAAGTGAATGCAGAACTGAAAAGAATTAGATCTGTACAGTTTTAACATAATGAAGCAACTGCAATAGGTCATGCAATTTTTTTCACACATTTCCTGAGACATTTTAAAAACCACTCACTACCAAGGTTGAAAGCAGCACTTTTTTTTTTGTTAAATTTTTAGGGCTGTGAAACCATGCCCACAATACAGATTTGACATGGATTTGAAATTCACTTTTCCAGACATTACCCTACAACCTGCCCCCGATTCTGAACACCAATATCCCAAGCTAGAAGGACAATAATCTGACCATTGTAAAGACTTTAAAGGATTCAGATCACCCTTCCCACTTGCTACATCTCCTCTAGTTAACTCAGAGTGTTTGTAGTGACGTAGCATTGCTATGAGACCATAAGAAAGAGGCAGTGACTTGGGGAGCATTGAATTAGGAACACAGTTGGTGCATCTTGCATTTTATGCTTGCAAAAGGGCAGTAAACTCAACTTTAGAGCAGCTCTTTTTCACTCATGAGGAGGGCAGCATTTGCAAAGAAAGGGATTTATTTGGTTTGCTGTCCTCCTAGCAGCCTCAGCAATTCTCCTCATGCTGTGTCAATACATGAGAACAAATGGAAACAGGACCAAAACAATAGTTTCCTGGTGGTTGTGCGGTTTCCTCAGCATGAACCTTATACTTTCTTTGGCAGAATCTCTTAAAAAGCGTTGATTATCCACACTCCCACACATGCACGCACACACATGAAAAGTCAAGTACCACTTGCAAAAGAATAGCGATTTAACACTTGGGATTAATTTTTCTTCTCTTCTATTTTTTTCCTTTCACTGATAAATAAAAGCATTTGAGATATGTCAAACTAGCGTGTCCTGCTGATAGTTTCTTTGCATTATTTTTCCCTTAATCTTTTTTGGAATAAGGAGAAAGTCATGATTAGCAATTTGTGATTTTGTTTCATTCTGCTTATGAGGACTTAAACTGCAATTTCTGCCATTATGAATTAAATGCCATGGTTCATTAGAGTCAGCTAAGTCCATTCCCACTTCATAACCATGTTTCCAACAGTAAACATTTTCTTCACCATTTATTAGCTTGGCATCAAGATGCCCCAAATGTATTTATTTTCAGTTAAAGAGAAAAGTAGCAGAACTAATTTTTTACAGCTGCTTGAAGGTTGAGGAAGAGAGGTTTGAGTTGAGAAAAAGTAATTTCCCTATATAATTACTACGATTTTGGGTGTAGTTGGTGGTACTCAATGCTAAGAATTCACTGACGTCAAAAGACATATTTTTGATTATAAAGTATAAGGCATGTACAAAAATTTGTTCTACTTCTCAAGTCCATTGCTTATTTTATGTAAACATTGTTGTTTTCAAATGTGTGTGTTAACCATTCACTGAATCAATGTTATCTTAATCATACCAGCACCAGTTGGCATGCCTACATGATGGGGGAAATTTCAACACGCCCTATCCCTGAATGAAGAGCTATAGGCAATCAGTGGATGCTGAAAGAGGGAGATTTAATCTTTTCCAGGGAAAAACATTTCTGATAGGTTAGCCAACCCCAAGTGGTTAGCCCTAATTATACACCCTCACACACACACACACACACACACACACATGCACACACACACCCCACAACCAACACCATTCATAGATGTATGTATATATATGAAACAATAATAAAGATTCATATATATTATAACATATTTTACATAAATTTATGACTATATGTATCAATAATAAATAAATAATAAAGGGCCAATAATAAGAGGGACTAAGGAGTAGGCACAGTAGGAGTTGAAGGGGAAAGACTGGAAATGACATAAAAATAGTACTAATGTATGAAATTCTTAACAAATTTAAATTAAAATAATATTGCACTGCATACTGTAATTTCATTTGAATCTTAATAAATAAAGCTTGCCTGAGGATTAGAAAAGTAAAACAGCTGCACTGACCAGCCTTACAGATCAGGCAGCAATGATACATACCGTTAATCCCAATAGCCACAATGACCCACACCTTTCATCCAGTATCCACACTAGCTTGCCATAGAAACGAGGAAGTAGTAGGTAGTGGTGCACGCCCTGAATTCCAGAATTAGAGAGGATTATATAGTGGGAGGAGACAGTTCTCAGTCTCAGTCTCATTCAGAGATTCCTGGAGGCAGGACCGCCATTTGAACTGCAATAGATAGAGGAAAGAGCCAGTGACTGGCTGTTTTGCTGTTCTAACCTTCAGTAAGAATTTAAAGCCCAATTTCTGTCTCTGAGTTTTTTATTAATCATGTTTCTGCACTTTGAGTTTTACAATTGTGACAGAAACATTAGTATTTTTTCTCATACATATTTTAAATATCAGTTCTTCTGTTAAACTGGCCCCCCATATATAATCTTTAAGTAGGGTTTAAATATGAATACTATAAAATAATTTGAAATATTATATATATATAATAGTTTGAAATAGTTGCTTATTTTTAAAATCTATATATGAGAAGAAAATGTAAAGGCTTTAATATATTTTATTTGTTATTTTTTTATAACATGTTACTCTATTACAAGTTTTTAATGTGTGTAGTAAAATGAGTAATAGCCTAAAAGGATATAACTAAATTCTTTCTTATGATTTCAAGTTGCTTTAATATTATTTCTTAAATATCTTTTATAATGATTTAAATGAATGCATGCATAGTTGAAGATTTATCTTTCAGTTAAAATTAGGAGTTTGCATGAATAATTGGATAAGGTTTTAACAAACCAAAACTAAAAAATGCAAAATAAGATTTAGAACATAGTTTTCCCATAGAGATATTGTGGTGGTTTGAATAAAAATGGTCTCAATATATTCATATATTTGAGTGCTTAGGGGTTGGCCCTATTTGAAATGATTAAAAGGTGTGGCCATGTTGGAGGAATTGAGAAGGCAAGTTTTGAGGTTTCAAAAGTCAAAGCCAGGCCCAGTTGCTCTCTCTTCCTGTTACCTGTCAATTCAGATATAGAACTCTCAGTTCCTTGTCCAGCACCAAATCTGCTTGTGTGGCACTATCTTCCTGCCATGCTGATAATGGATTAAACCTCTGAAACTGTAAACAAGCTCTAATTAAATGCTTTTCTTTACAAGTGTTGCCATGGTCATCATGTCTCTTCACAGCAATAGAACATCAATTAAGTCAGATCATTTCTAGAAAACATTAAAATCTAATAGTTATAACTTTACTTTCTTGCTCAAGGAAAATTCTTCAAAGAAAGTTTTCCATGTGTACATATAAAACATAATTCATTTTTCTCTTAAACTCATTTCCATCAGATTTCCATCTCAAATGCTTGAATTTAGGTCACTAGAGTATTTTATTGTGAAGAATCCAATAATAAGCTCTTAAACTCTACTACTTCTAGGTTGATCATGTCTTGTATTGAAGACATTTTATTCTCACTCTTTTCTTTCTGACATAACACACTCATAAATTATCCCTACAACATTGTGATCACTTATTCTTAGAAGAATTGTACTGATTTTTCTTTTTCTGATTTCAACCAGCCTGTGTATTTTACCATCTCTGAAGTCCACTGTCCTAATCTACCTCTACTTTGCTTCCTATCATTATCTCTAAAGTTTACAACGTTCCTATCCCTCAAATATCATACAAATTAACTTGGTAAATTATTATATATTATTTACTTCACCCTTAAAATTCAAATGTTGAAGATATAAACTCTATATAGTACCTCAAAATATAATTTATTTAAAAATAATTTTCTATATTTCCAGACTAGTTGCTAACTATGTATTGAAGTAAATTGTTTTCAAGTCATTTATTAAAGTACGTAGGACATTGAAGATACATTTATGCACATTGATATAAACTCATGGTGGGATACAATATGTCCCCAATTTAACATGATTTGTGTCCATAAAAAGGAGACATTTGTATACAGTCAAAAATAACTTCATGCTTTGTGAAATTGAAATGACATTTCTGTGAGGCAAGAGAGTCCAGTGATGTTCAGAAAGGAAAGAAGAGAAAGAAAAGAAAAGAACACCAAAGGAAAGGATTGGATAAGAAACATTTTCTCTTCTTAACTCCTCAGAACCAACCCTACCAACACTTTATTTTTAGATCTAGTTTCCTAAACTTTGAAATAATAAACTTCCAGTTGTTAAATTGCTCTTTTTGAATCACTTTATTCAATTCCTATAAAAATGAGGTAGATTTAATATGAAATGTCATCAACTTGGTATCTGCTGATTTGTCAGTCCCTGGAACTTAGTCTTGCAAGTGTGATTTTTTTAATTTAGATTTCTAATTAGCAATTTTATCTTTTAGTTATTTTATTTTTATTGTGCTTGTGTGTGTGTTGTATGTGTGTATGTGTGTGTGTGTGTGTGTGTGTGTGTGTTTGTTATAAGCCTGTGGATGTGGCCACCTGAAGTAGGAGCTGCAAAGCAAACTCTGGTCTTCCATGAGAACAACATGAGTTTTTAAATACCAAGTCATCACTCCAGCCTGTAAACACAGACTGCTCACTCATTTACTGACTGCTCAGACCCAAATAATCACACAGAAACTATATTAATTACAACACTGTTTGGCCAATAGCTTATGCATATTTCTAGCTAACTCTTATATCTTAAATTAACCCATTTCTATTAATCTGTGAATCAACATGAGGCTGTGGCCAACCAGTAAGTTTCTGCTTGGCAGCTGACATCTTTCTCCTTCAGCAGCTACATGGTATTTCCTTGACTACTCCTACTTTCTCTCTATATCTTAGTTTAGATTTGACACCTGGCTTTAATCTACTAAGCCATTGGTAAAACAGTTTCTTAAAAACCAATGGTAATAAAACAAATTCCTAGCATACAGAGAGGAATCCCACATCATATCCCCTTTTCTGTCTAATTAAAAAGAAAGATTTTAACTCTAACATAATAAAATTACATATAACAAAACATGTATCAAGCAAGAATTTCAGTTATAGTATTTTTATCTACTTTGTATTTTATCATACCTAAGAAAAACTATATCTATTCCTCAGCTCCATCAAATATTCCAGAAGGATATATTATCTAAATAAACAGAAAGTGCATTGTAAGGAACTTCCAAAACTCTAGAATTGGCCAAGACATTGTAACATGAGGGCCTGCTTGTTGGGGTTTCTGTCCTGCCTGGTTCCCACAGTTGTTATGTCCCAAAGAAAATCATTCAGAGTTCTCCATAAGTTATAAACTTATGGGCCCATTAGCTCAGGCTTCTTAGCAACTCTTATAACTTATTCTTATCTATGTTACCCACATGGCTTGGTACCTTTTTCAGCAGGGTAGGTTACATGTTGATTTTTAGGTGTTGAGAGAGGCCTGCAGAAAAAGCTTTCTTCTTCCCAGAATACTCCTGTTCTCGTTGCTCCACCTCTACTTCCTGCCTGGTTTTCCTGCCTATACTTCCCATCTGGCTACCGGACAATCAGCATTTATTTAAAATATAATTGACAGAATAGAGAATTGTCCCACACCAAGACATCTTGCTGCCTGGACAGTCACCCAAAGTTCTTCTGTAACATTGGAGCATCCATTTTAACCTACAGGCCCATAGTATCCTTCTGGCTCTTTTTACAAAGCAGGAAATTTGAAAGACTGTTTTGTCAATATTGGCAGTTTGTCGCTTTCTTTTGTGTCCTGCATAATGCCTGGCAGTTTCTTCTGTGAAGCAAGAATCCTGAAGGACAATTTCATTTTTTGGTATGTTCAGCACTTACTTTTTTGTGGGCCCTGCATTTTCAGTTTATATAGCATACCATCAAGCAGTCCAGGCAAGAACAGTTTCTTGCCCAAATGGCTAACCAACTCCATAAGAAGCCTCTTCAATGCCCATCATCCTCTTAGGTACATTGATGCTTCCAGGAGCAGTTGTTTCTCATTGTTATGAGAAGTCCTAAATACTTAAAATATTTTAAATGCCATATACTATAAGTCTTTGAAGGGTTTGAAGAATACCTATCTATCTGAAATATATCTCTGTACATCTAGCAAATCTAACAACCATTAACCTGTATTTCTTAACTATACATTATATTTTTGAATAATCTGCACAAACACAATACCTTAATCAAGAGCAGAATATACATGTAACAAAATTGACTTTAAATTTGTATCAATAAAACAAAATCCATACAAACGTAAACTATTCATGTCTATAGCATATCCTCCTTGAAATGTAAAAAAAAATTATAAACATCATTTAGAGAATTTGGGTGATGTTCTCTAGACTACTTCTTGTTGTTAATAGCATCTTTCATGAGGTATCCTATGTGGTAGAGCCATCTCAGCCAGTAGTCCAAAAGCTGTCACAAATGATGAACTATCTGGGCCATTGCTTCAGAGGGTCTTGCTTGAATAAACCATATTAGCTTGTAAGCAAACTACAGCTTTCTATCTTCTGTGAAAAAAAAACAGAACAACTTTTACAAAACAACATAGGCTTAGACCCAAATTTTGAAGTCAAAGTACTTTTTAAAATACATATGTTGGTTTAGTTTAGCATCCCATACAATAAAATGTCTCTCTGTATTTAGCACATTTACAGCCAAAAAACAATCAAGGAAAACACAATAATATACATAATCCAGACTCTCTGTGTATTTCCCATCTTTACACAGCTTATTTTCTTTACTCCTTTAATCTATGACTGTACTCCTTTATATTACATTTGCTTTCTCTTTAAAGACTTTATTTCTTCTTATAAATCTCTATACTCTTTTTTCCTCCCTCTCTCAAGCCTATGTACATTTTTAAAACACACTATGACCCATTTCATAGGTTTATTTTGGTCTGACTCTGTCTTTAATTCGTATCTGTAATCATTTTCTGACCAGAAGTACTCTTTAAAAAAATGCTAAGTGGGAATGGCTAGGGCCAATTCTGCAGTCCTGCTTGCTTGCTCCACCTAGTCCAACATGGCAGAGGCATGTTTATCACCAAGTTTTAGAGCCATTCTCTCTGCCCCAGCTCCAGAGACGCAGCAGGTCTATTTCTCCTTTAAGCAATTTGTAAAATGCTACTCACAGACCCCATCTATGTGCTTAGTATTCCAAAAGAGTCAGAGCCATTCCTGCCACCAGCATGAACCAGGCAGCCATCTCTTTAAAAAGAAGAGCAGTAATCCCTAGTCAGGAAGCCTTCTCTGAAAAGGATTTTTGCCTCTGCTTGCTGCCAGCAAACAAAGTCCACCCAGAAAATAATGCTACCAAGAATCTGTGCTTAACTCTGTTCTTTTGTGTCTACAATACCTTTCCAAGCTCTCACAGTCTTTATGTGGATGCAGTTGTCCCACACTGGCACCATTTTGGAAACAAAGACCCGAATAATCATATAGAAACTATATTAATTACAACATTGTATGACCAATAGCCTAAGCGTATTTTTAGCTAACTCTTACATCTTAATTTAACCTATTCATATTAATCTGTAAATCACCATGAGGCTGTGGCCTTCCAGTAAGTTTCTGGTTGGTAGTTTCTCCTTTGGCAGCTACATGGCATCTCCTTGACTCTGTCTACTTTCTCTATATATCTCAGCTTTGATTTCCTGCCATGCTTTACTCTACTAAGCCATCAGCCAAAACAACTTTTTTATTAAGCAATGTTAATAAAGCATATTCATAGTATACAGAGGGGAGACATATGGCTCTGCCTTCTTTCTCATCTATATCTGTCTGGAATTTCCCCCTTTCTTTTTCTGCACTGCCATAGGTCCAAAGCAGCTTCTTTATTAACCAATGGTAATAAAACATATTCATAGTATACAGAGGGGAAATCTCTCATTATCATCACTACAGGCCTTTAATCATTATATTAAATTACTGTCTTACTTAGTTCTTCCATCCCTATCCTAATCTTGTCCTTCTTATTTACATTTCAGTAATTTGGTATTAATTGCTGAGTTAAGAAACCTTGAAGATATTCTTTCCCTCAGTTCTGAAATTCAAAAGATCATAAACTTTACTGGAATCTCAAAAGGTATTTTCACTTCAACTATTTCTCATCAGTGCATGGAATATCAATATTATCATACTTCACATGACATTTCTTTCACCTAAAATATGAAAACTTCATGAATA
The DNA here is from genome assembly GCA_001685075.1 of Bramus lutescens. NCBI lineage: Eukaryota > Metazoa > Chordata > Mammalia > Rodentia > Cricetidae > Bramus > Bramus lutescens. The sequence continues at coordinate 51,510 of LOEQ01008373.1, read as the reverse complement.
AAGCAAGGTCTTTACTAATTGTTCCATGTAGTAGTCATATTTCCATTACTGCAGTGAAACAGTGTTTAGGCAGTCCACCCTGGCAAGAGGGACATGGGGAAGCAAAGCTCCTTATTGTGGCCCCAGGGATGCTAAAGAAGGAGAAAGTGGAAGGGCAAGGTTCGCCTGATCCCCTTCAAGGTGACAAAGAAAGCAAAACATAGCCTATTATCCTTTAGCTCTTGAACTTTCCATCACTTGTTAATGACACCATGTAAGAAATTAACCCTAAGCTTAATCATGTACCTTTTGTGGACATTAAAGAACAGAAATTTAGCACCTCTTATAATTAATTTTTGGTTATTTCTTTATTCCCTTATTTTATGTGTATGAGTGTTTTGCCTACATGTATGTACATGTACCACAGGTGTGGTACACTCAGATGCCAGGGGAGTGTGCCAGATTTCCTGGAGCTGGAGTATTGGTGGTTGTGAGCTTCCATACAACTTGCTGGAAATTAAACCCAAGTCCTCTGCAATAGCAGCAGGTACTTGTAACTACTGACCATCTCTCCAGACCTGCTCTGGTTAATTTTTCACAGAATAGTGGTGTTGTCTTAAGATTTTACATGGAACCCTTTTGTTCCTTCTCTTCGTAAAACCCACCAAAGATTTTTTTTTAATTTATAAATACTCCAAAGAGGTGATTTTTCCACTGAAGGCAATTTTAACCCCTCTCTACACTCCAGTGTATTCCAGAACATATGGAGGCATTTCTGATGGTTACAATCAAAATAATCAAGGTCTAGTAAGGAGAGACCTGGGCTGTGGATAGACCTCCTGCAGTGTACAGACGACCTCATATTACATCAGTGTGAGGTTGAGAATCCTATGCATAGGATCCCAGTTTTCTTCCCCAGCTCACTCTGTTCCAGATCCTTTGTATCTACTTTCATTTATCCTTGGCAAATGCAGTAGTGCTACAGGGCTTTTGTGCTCACTGCTCATTTCCTCCTTGTTCATGTTTTTATTCAAAGTCACCACTTCAGAAAGGCGTCTTCTCATCTTTCCATATAAAAGTCACACCTTTCTGGAAGCCTGTTACCTTCCCTGCTTTAGTGTCAAGCCATCAATATTTGGATATAGTCTTCTTTTTTTGATGTTTATATTAAGCCACCCCTAATATCATCACCACAGATTCAACTGAAGTAACAGTTATAATCTCTGATTTTGCCTGCCAGTCTAGGTTTTGCTAAGGCATTTAAAATTTTGTGAAATGATTGAATTTGTTAGTTAGCTAAACTTCTATGGCAAGAAACTCATGATTACAAAATTTGGGACTTTTTGTCAGTTTTTAAATCCCAATGGAAAAATGGGAGAACCATTTAAGTTGACTCCTTTCCTTTCTTTTACATTTTCAGTGAGTCCTTCAACAACTGCAGTCAGTAGAAATCAAAATTTGCATTTAAAACCCAATCACTGTTCAACACCTTAACTCCACTGAAAGGACACAAAAACACTATTATTCTGTACTTACTATCTGTCTTGTAGTGTCAATACATGAGTCATCCTAATGCTGCTAAATCAAGTGAGTTCAGTTTGCAACCCATAACCCTCCAAAGTGACTACCTCCTTATCTTTACACAGCCAGTATAGAATGACACACACTGCATAGCTTAAATGCTAATATATTTCCCACTGGAAACTCTTTGATCACTGATTCTCAACCTTTCTAATGCTGCGACCCTTTATTACAGTTCCTCGTGTTGTGGTTACCACAACCATAAAATTATTTTCATCACTATTTCATAATTGTCATTTTACTACTGTTATGAATCAGTATCTGATATGCAGATGCCCTTAGGTGAACCCTGTGAAAGGTCAATTCTGCTCCCATAGGGGCTGTGACCCACAGAAGTTCTATTTCCCAGGTTGGAATCTACATTCTCGAATGGCAGAGAATATAGCAAAGGAAGAGTGCTTTGAACTCTGTCTGTTCTTTGTTTAAATGGAACACCCCTCTGTGTGTGTGTGTGTGTGTGTGTGTGTGTGTGTGTGTGCTGTTTTAGTGTATTCATGCCCTGTCACAAGTGTGGGCAGAGGACAGACTCAGATATCTGTTGCTATCTTTCACCTTATTTGAGACAGGATCCCTTGCTCACCACTGCATGTTCAAGACTTGCTGGTCCATGAAATTTTGTTTCCATCCTATCTCTTTTCTCAGGAGCATTGGAACTGTGGGCAGATGCTTCTGCTCCTGGCCTTTTCTTGACTTCCAGAGATTCTAGCCTGGGTCCTTCAACACTGGGCCATCTCACCAGCACTTCATTCTTTTCTAATCTCATCCCACCACCCCACCACATCTAAATCTAATCTCTTTACAAAAGTCCTGCCTTGAAACACCCCCACCTTGGGTAGGAATCCAGCATATGAATTTTGAAGCACACAATCGGTCCACAGATCAAAAGCCAAAATTTTAACCCAAGTGTACAAGATTTTAGATTAACGAGCCTCTCAAGTATTTTCTCCTCTGGCGTCTCTTCCCTTGTTCTTCTTAGCTAGACTTTCCTTCAGTCTGGCCTCAAATGTTCCAGCCATACTCCCACCTTCAATGCTTTACACCAGATGTTCTCATAACTGCTTCCAAGAAAGTCCTTTACCCATGTGTTCAAGTAGCTCATACCTTTATTTCTCTCAGGACTTTATACAAATGTCAGCAATGGCGTCTTGTCTGTGAGGTCATTCTTGTATGCTAGTTAAACTTGAGTTTCTTCCCTTAGCATCCCTCGTTACTTACATCTGTCTCATTTTCCTTGCTCTGGTCATCAACATCTAACGCCTTTTACTTAGGTACTTACCTGATTTCTTCTTTTATATTTCCTTTTACTGATATATAAATATTATGAAAACAAGACCACTATGTGTTCATTTTACTGTGTGCTGTTTCCTGAACCTAGAAAAATGTCTCAAGAATAGTAAGTACCCATGAGAAAATTGTTGATGGGTGATGTTCTTGAGTAGTTTGTTACATAATTTACTTTTCCAAGCAAGAGTACATCTACAGAAATCAATGTCTAGTATTTATAAACACTATAAATAGAATCATTATTTAATTTTGCTACTGAGTATAGGGAAATAGTTCTATTGGCACATTAAACAAGAAAAGAGGTAGACAGGGAGGATTATAGGGTGTATGTAATAAGTTTGTAATAAAACTAGATTGTGGTTTTGTACAATAAATCCAGCGGCTATTCTTTCTGAATAAACAGATTAGTTCAGGTTAGTGACAGAAGCTGAAATTATACGTGTGTGTTCAGTGTCCAGAAGCTTTAAGCATAAGGGTAAACAAAAATCTCCTTTTGAAAACACGTTGGTCAGAAATCTGACTTTCATTGCATTAGAAAATTTATATTCTACACACTTTGCCTATTTAGTTGTAGAGTACTGAAAACAATAACTCTTTATGATTCATGTAACAGATACCTGTTAACAGTCACCAATCTCCAGGATGACCTTTCTCATGAACTAGTGAATATAAATCACATGAAAATACAAATAATTTCCAGGAGTCTTGCTGGAGAACATCATGTTTGGGGTAAAAAGTTACCTTATTGATTTCTCCTCGTCAATATTGTAAAACAAATGGTGACCTTTTCTTCATTTAATGATTCAAAATTATTGAGTGTACTCTAAAGGAGACTGACTGGGCTAGTGGTTTATATTAATCTTACCCACACTGTCTATTGGAGAGCTCGAAAACAATCAAGAAAGGGCCAAATTTTCAAAAAATATGTTTAAAATTCACAGTATATACTTGTTGACGCATATGTTAACAATGCTAATCAAATGATGAATATTGAAAGATAGGAAGAGTATCAATGTCATGAATTTGCCTTTTGTATCTGTGGAATATCTTTGGAATCACCCTTCTAGATGATTCCAATTGCATATCCCTCAAGAGAATGACCAGGACAGATGGATTTTTGAAAGCATTTAATAAGGAAAGAATCACAGGTTCTTCATACACTCTGTCCTCATTACTGAATGGCACTAGGCCACGTTAGGGTAGTCACCATGCTAAACACTGCCTAGGAGTTTTCATCGTCTGCTTGTGTGAACTCACATTCCAAAACATTATGTTCCACCTTCCCCTGTTTGGAACATCACAGATATTGAATCTTCTTCAATACGTCGTTGTCTTGTTATTATGTTTCTGAAAACTTTTCTTGCTCTTGTAGAGTTTTCACTTTAATTGCTGCATGTTCCATTGTTTTATTAGAAAATGATTTATTTTTCCTTTTTACTGATCATACTCGGTCAGATTTGTATTAATCAACACGAGGTGGATTATGCCCAGTAGCTAGATTACCCAAGTCTCAGTGGTGCAAATCAACAAAGGTTTATTGCTCTCTCATGCTTCATGCCCACTACAAATTGGCTGCTGAATTACCACTGCGGTTGCCATCCTGGCTCCCTGAGCATTCTGGCAGAATAGATTCTGTTTAGAATGCTGCCTAACACAGACCATGAAGATGATAGGTGAGGAGAAATTGGCAATGTGTATACTTGTTCTTAAAGCTTCTACATGGATATAGTGCATACGTAATTTCTCATCATACTCCACATGGCTCTTTGTGGACATTAAATGGTGAAGAATGCAAAGTCAGAAAAAAGGCTAGATAGGTATTGAAGAATAATAAAATTTTAGCTTGTTTTTATTTTTCCAAGCAATTGATTTGAGGAATTTCATGTAATACAAATGTATAAGTCCTCATTATAGTTAAATTACCAAAGAGGTTCCAAACAGTATCTAATTTGAACTTAGAGTGCACAGTCTCTGCATAGTGGTAATCCATGTCTGTGTTAGCATAGGATGTAATTCTATTTGATGTAAGCAACAAAAAACAAGTTTTGTGAAAACATGGTTTATCCCCACATATGTTGATAGAATATGAGTAAGATTGTAATAAAAAATACTTTGCATGTGGATAAAAAGAACAATGAAGGATATAGAATAATGGCCCTTAACCATTATTGAACCCCCTAAGCAGACACTGATATTAGTCCCTGAGTTTAAGACATGGAATTGTTCAGGCCTGAATGGGAAAAAGCTCCTTGTATAAACCTGTGTTTGGATGTTTGTTCCCCAACTGATGATAAGAATGTAGAGACTTTGGACTATAGGTCACTCAGAATGCATTGGTGGAGGTTGCTTGTTCATTTCCCAGCCTCACAGACTGAAATAATCACACAGAAACTATATTAATTACAACATTGCTTGACTAAGAGCTTAGGCATATTCCTGGTTAACTCATATCTTAAATTAACCCTTTTCTATTAATTTATGTATCATCATGAGCTTGTGGCTTATTGGTAAGTTTCGGTCTGTCCAGCATCTATCTCCTGCAGTGGCTACACGGCGCCTTTCTATCTGCCTTCTTTCTTCCTCTATCTGCTTGGAATTTCTGCCTTACTCTATTATACCCTTTCATAGACTAAAACAGTTTTATTCATTAACCAATAAAAGCACCTCATACGCAGAAGGACTTTCCATACTAAGGTGGGCCTATGCAACATCATCTGCTTTTGATTTGGGCTTATCATTCTTGATTACTAATCAGCCAGGATGACAATATGAATGCCTTCTACTCCCACCATCACAGAGATTTGTCACCTTGCCTTCTACCTGAATGAACAGACCTGCTCCAAAGGTGGGAATCAAAGCAGACTCCCTGTTATTTAAATTATCCTATCAGACATTCCAACAAAGAAATGAAACCCATTGTGTGTGTGATCTATGTTTTTAAATATCAACTCTATAGTACACTATGGGGTTTATATATCTTCTTTTGAAGCCTAAATTACCACCCAGTGCTATACTTTCACTGATTTAATATTACTAAAATTCTGTATTATAACTGCATATTTTAAACACCAAAATGAACTAGTAGTGTTTTTTTATGCATTTTCGTCTTCACTCCCACTTGTATCTGTCAAATGTTAGGAGTCATTTTTGTCTGTTATTCGAAAATATCCATTACATTAACTTTAATGGATATCTTTTGCCTATGACTTCTTCAATTGGTTTAAAAATATGTATCATTATTTTATGTGTGTGAGTGTTTTGCTTACATGAATGTCTGGGAACTGCCTGCATATATGGTGCCTTCAGAAACCAGAAGAGGTAGTTAGATACCGGCAAACAGGAGATAAGATGGTAGTAAACCACCACTTTTCTGGTGGAAACCACACAGAGGTTATCAGGAAGAGCAGCAAGTTCTTAATCCAGCTCCCAGCTTCTTCAGTTTTATTTCTAAATATATACATATTTTACCTTCCTTCTTGCAGAAAATGTTAAGCATAATCATGCCTTGCCAATTAGTCTTCTCATTCCCATTGTCTAAGCCTTTTATTATTTCTGCTGAGGAGTTTGCTGTTAGCCCAAATCACAACTCTTTTCTAAGTAATAGGCCTTTTCCTATAATCTTTTCCTTTGTCTTTAGTTTTGGACATCTCATAATATGCTTATTTTTAAAATTCCTTCTTTCTCCCTTCTCTTCCTGACCTTTTATGAACTTGGAGCTTCATATCATTGTATCTTTCACTCATTTGGAAGGCAAATTTCTTTTTTTCTCAATTTTTTATTAGATTTAATTATTATTATTATTATTAAAATTTTCCATCTCCTCCCCTCCTCCCA
>LOEQ01008373.1:17814-44701 GCA_001685075.1 Bramus lutescens | reverse complement strand
AGTGCTCCAATGTGGGTCTCTGTCTCTGTCCCCATCCATCGCCAGCTGAAGGTTCCCTCCGATGGATCTTCTGGTACAGGCCAAATTTCTTTTAACTTGGTACAAATGCTACTTTCATGATATCCTGTTAGTCTAGAAATCAAATCATATAAATATTAGATTTTCTCATTGTATCCACTATCTCTGGCAATATAATATTTTCTATTTTTCCACCTCTTTATTCTTCATTTTAATAATTTTCTTAGAACACATTTTAACTTCTATTTTGTGGTTCATTTTTTCAAATATATTTATGCCTATCCATGTTAATTACTCTTTGCTAATCTACATCAGCACCACCATCATTTTTAGATAATTTTTGTTTTTTTTTCCCCTCTGGTAAAATCTTTTTACCTTTATTCTTTTAAATATAGTAAGGTTGACAGGTTAAAGCTTTAGTCTGTAGTGTCAATATTATAAACTTTGAAATATTTTTTTTATATTCTCTATCACCTTCCAGTCTGGTATTCACTCTTTGTCTTCTGAGGCTCCTGGTTAAATTGCAACTGTCAGATATTATATTTTAAAACTGTTTTTTACCAATAATAAGAGAAATACGATGTTTTTTTTTATACTGGTGAGTATATTCACATTCTTTTTTCAGGTATCTCGTTGATGAGGGAATGCAGTAAAATTTAGATGCAATTTAGAAAAAGAAATTAATCATTACGAATCCTAAAGACTTGAGTGTGCTACATTTTTTAATATCACTCACAGTCAGTAATCCAGATACTCTCCAAACCCATGATTCAACCCCATCCATTAACAGATATGGAATCAGTGTCTCTGAATCTTGGTTCTGTGCATGGGTCTTTGTTTTCCATTGCATTTTGAAATATGTCCTAAAAACATCCAAAGACTTTTGCTATGGAGTTGAGCAGGATGCTTTTAAAACTCATGCTCTCCCTGCTGGAAAGATATTTGCTGTTCCACCGATTCTCTCGGAGGTTCATTTAACACTGTGCAGAAAATCTCTTTATGTCCAGGAAACAATATGCCAGCCCTAGGCACATTTCTCCGATTGAAAGATTGATAACATTTCAAGATTTGCAACTTAATGGAGTAAAACTTCTATAGTACTGTTAACTGAGAACCAAGTCTCCTTCCAAATGCATTTTTAAAGGGCTTCATCTTATGTTAACAAGCTTCATTACTTCAACAATTTGATGTCGGATACTCAGGGAGGCAAACAAAGATCGCAGCTTCATTAAGCATGCCACCACTCCCTGCAACAGAAGAAGTGCTTTGTTGAGGATGCCCTTGTTATCGAAGACCAATTCATTGACTATATCTAGTTTCAGAGAATCATGAGATCTCTGAGAACCACGACTGTGCGGTTCATTTCGTGTCTTCATCAGCGGGTGTGTGAGAGACTCTGAACCATTTCATTTCTGGTGACAAGCAGGAATGCCCTCCGGCTCTTTCTTATTCATCAGCCTTCTCTGTTGAGACAGATGGGCATCCATCTGAGATTTAAAGGGCTCCAGGAGAAGCACACCACAGTCACCCCGGAGAAAGCTTTTCCATATCTCCGAGTCCAGCTGGGCCTCTGAGTGCAGTCTGTTCACCAGCTGCCACTTTCCCCCATTGATCTGGCCAGGGTAGCCCTGGCTAGCTTCCATTTGTACAGGATCCCTTCTTATATCACTTCTAAAACAGAGAAGGGGCTTGGAAACCTCCTCGCCAATCTCTGTCACATTGTTCAAATTAAGATTCTTCTCTAGCACTGAAATGATTAATAAATAATAACAAATTATATGTCAGACGATCCTTAAGTGGATTCCACTTGATGAATTTAGGCAAATCTTATCACAATGGATTTGTGGACAGTTGAACATGGGAGTCCAGGGTAGTCTCTGCTAAGGTGGCCAGGTTTTACAGCAGACTTTTATTTGTGGCTTCAGATTTATTTACCAGATTATTCTAAGATTTTCTTCTTCTTCTATGAAAGTAGAATAAATTTGTCTACAGCATGCTAAGATTGAAATGCAAATATACTATCATTTTCTGTAGTTGATATAACTTTGATCCCTAGTGTTTTGTTGGCAAAAACACAAGATTATCTGTTTATGACATTCACTAAGCCAACTCTGGGGACATCCAAGAATACATAATGTATGTGATACCTCAAAGGAGAAATATTGTTAAATTGCTGAGTTGTGGATTTAATATCTGAGAAATTTCCATTATTTCTGGTGCTACAACTTCTTTTGTTTTCAGAAGATGATTTTTAAAAAGGATGTTTTACAGAGCATGTAAATATCTATTTAGCATCTAGTTTAGTTTCTTTTTTACAGATTTTTTCTGAATAAAGAACCTATTGTTCCTTGAACTGGATACAATGCCATAAATGTAATTAGTATTCAATATATAACGAAATCTATATTTGCCCATTTGTTTCTAAAAAGTGATTAATTCCTACTAAACATTAAAGCTTCCCATCCTGGGATCTAAACACATATCCAAGTTGAGCATTACAAATACTGTAGATATGCAACACTTTCTTCAGTTATTCTGACAGCATCTGAGGGAATTTTTGCATGCGGGCTGCTAAGAGGCATCAAAAATCGAGCTTTTAAAGGTAATTTTGAATTGAAGTCACACTCATCTATAAATAGTCTCTTCTCTGAAGAAGAAGACAGGGTATGTGTTTTTACTTGATTCATAGGACATACAGCTTGTGAAATAAAATGAGCACAATTGTATTACTTATATTTTATATAAAAAGAATATACTATAATTAAAAAAAGATTCTGATGACTTCTTTTCTCCTAAAAATAAAATCACACAAAATTCTTATTCTTTTCTATTTCATAATAGATATCACATAGAATTTTATGGCATAAGCTACAGCTGGATCCACAAATTAGAATAAGATTAGATAAGGTTTTAATCAATGTTTCAATGCTCATTCAATACTTAGGTATATTCTCCTGTCTCAATGTCATATTCCAATATAACCAAGATGGACCTTTCAATCCCATATTAGACATATTCAAAAGCAAAGTACTTGATATGTTTATTAAAGGCAACATGGACACCTCTGTCACTTGTACTTGGTACTTACTAACTTGCAAAGCTTAAGCCATAACTCTACACGTACATTGCTTGGATAAATACGAGCCAAACCTCAGTGTATATGTATATCTCCTACTTTTACCTTTTCCAACTCTAACCTCTTTCCACATCTGCAAGATGAACAAGGGAACTTATGCTGACTTATTCTGAGAACTCAAATCTTCTGACTTTCAGATTTCTCACATCGGCACATAGACAAAATTGCATTTTAGAAATCACATTTCTCTTATTAAATATTAAATTTTTTACCTTTCATTTTTAAACTCTTGCATTATACTTTATCTGGTACTCTATCATACAACAATAATGCTAGAGATGCCCTTTGAAAATATTGAGGCTTTGATGTAAACAATGTGTATCAGCAATTCCAGGAAGCATAACGGAGGTATACGTGGTTAGCAGTCAGCTTTGGAGACTGCTGAAAGAAAGACACTTACATGAGCCATCTTTAATTACAATTTTTCTTTGCTAATGCGATTGTTTATAATGCAGGGATTGATTGTGGAAGTAGGAAAATAGTATCCCAAATTGTTAGAGGAAATCAATAAATTTATTCGAGTGGGATAGAAACTCACCACATAGTTTTGCATTAGAAAAACAAGCATGTTTAGAAAGATATATAGGCAATCTTCCTAGTGTACAAAGAACTCATTTAGAACTATTGTTTGTCAGTATGTCTAATAGCAATGGTTGAGTGACTTTCCTAGCTCATGGCTAGGAAAGATTAACTATTACCTTCTATTAGTGATGCAATACCTGGATTTGATCTGGAAAATTAGACTTGCAATTAGGTTTTAGTCAGTTTTTCTTCTCTCAGAATAGTAATTTTACAAATGAAGCCGTAACCTTGAGATGGGTGAGCTTGAGCAGAGTTGTATTATTCCAAGTTTTTAGAAAGAGGCACTTATGGGAGGAAGCACTGAAGTTCTTCAGATGACTAGACCCTTCAAACTGAAGTGTGCACTTTCTCTCACCACAACAATCTCACAGCAATACCACTAGTTCTTCGCAAAATGTTAAAAGGACGGCTCTCAACGTCTTACATGACAGCACACACACTTGAGAACATTTTCCAAGTTCTAGACATCTGTCAGAGAGTCTAAAGTTGTAAAGATGTATGTATTGATTGGGCTTAGTTAAGTTTGTTAGTTAAGTCCCAAAAATGAAAATGAGAGATTTCATTTGCAAAGGAGATGAATGACCACATGTTTTCATGCTGTTGTTTGTTAAATCATTTTTTTTAACTTTAGGTTTTAACACAGCCCACATAACAAACTAAGCAGGACTCATAGGGGCTCACAGCCACTGAAGAAGCAATAATGGAGCCTGCATGAGTTTTAGCTAGACTACCTGCATTTATGTTATGGTTATGTAGTTTGGTGCTCTTGTAGAACTCCTGTAAGTGGGAAGGGGCTATCTTTGACTCTTTTGCCTGTGCTTGGGACTCTTTCTCTCCTACTGGGTCACCTCATCCATCCTTGATATGAGGGTATGTGCCTAGTCTTATTGTATTTGTTATGCATGTTTGGGTGATATCCCTGGGATGCCTGCTCTTTAATGAAGGGAAACAGAGGAGGAGCTGATCTGGGGAGGGGAGAGGTAGTTGGGGGAGAATGGAGAAGTGAGGAAGGAGGGAAAACTGTGGTTGGGAAGTAATGTATGAGAGAAGGATAAATGAAAAATAAATATATAAATACATTTTGGTGTTATAATATAAAAGGATTTTTTCCATCCTTTTTCTCTCTCCAAACCTGCCATATACTCCTTCTTGCTCTCTTTCAAATTCATGGCTTCTTTTTCATGAATTGTTATTGCATGCATATGTGTTTACATCATATCACTTGTATGCATATTTTCATGGCTGACCCTTTGATATTGAATAACTAGTTTATGTGCTCTTCCCTGGAGAAGCCTTTCCCCCATGCTTAGCCTTCCAAAGTTTCCTGTAGTTTTTTGTGTAGGGGTGGGGCTTCCTTGTTTAGCTCATGTATGAACTGTGGTGCTGGTGAGACTTAACGGGTGTGTTGTTTAGCATTCTAAAAGACACAGTGTTACATAAAACTCCCTGACCTTGCTCTTAAAATCTTTCTTCCCACTTTTCCTTCTAGAGGTTAATAGAGAGAAGTCAATAAGATCATCAACTCTAATTTCTGGTCTTCTTGAATTCATGACTAATGGTCAGTCCATTTGTTTTGATAGTCACTTTTATAATTGATAAGTCTATAAACTCAAGATAACTAAAATTCTCTTTGAATAATCTAATTCTATAATCCCTACTTGATGTTAGCATAGGTCATACTGAGTCTACAAAGGTCTGTTCTTCAAAATAACCCTTTACCACAGTGTATCAGCAAGAATCATGTCAATAGGCTTCCCATGCCCTAAAATGGAAGGAACTGGAGAGTTGTAGAAATGGAGGGTGATGTATAAAGGTCAGAAATACAAAAACTGATCATGAAAACAACTGACTGAAGATATGAGAGAAAATGTATTACATGGCCAACAGGTTTTCCTCTGTGGCAAACGAGACATTGTGTCTGAACTTTGCCTTCTTTGTAGACAACATCAACTAATGGCCTTGGAATAAACATACATATAGTCATTTAAACTACATTTTTTTTTGCTTTTTGGAGACAGGGGTTTTCTGTGTAGCCCTGGCTGACCTAGAACTTACTTCATAGATGAGGCTGCCTTGGAATCTCAGAGATTCCCCTGACTCTGCCTCCCAAATGCTGGAATTAAAGGTGTGTGTCATTACATCCCTGCTTAAACTACAAGGTCTAATGACACAATTGACACCTGCCCTTCTATTTGTCTCTGCAGAAATGATGTAGAATCAAAGTCATTGTGCAGTGACTCTATAGTAGCGTGTACCATTCCACCTGCTTAATGTTTCACAGATGTAGTCAGTCCATGCCAATAATGATCAGTGCTAGTTACCAGGCTAGTTTTTCCTTTCATGAGGAAAAATATTCCCCATGTAACAGTTTCCATTAAGTGTCTTCTCCACAGTAGCAGCAAATGCATCAGAATCCCCCTGAGGAAAGCTTGTTATCTGAGAAGGGCTTGTCTCACACATAGCTTCTCGTGTGTGTGTGTGTGTGTGTGTGTGTGTTGTGAATGTGTTTAATGGATTTAGGTTGCTTAAAGAGAGAGTCAAATAAAATCCCTATCTAGTCTTTTGAAATTTATGTACATTTGTGATTAGGATAACATTTTTCTTTCAAGTTTAGGCTAAAATTAGCCTTACATATCTTTCTTAAACTGAATGAAATTTTTGTCTAGGACTCTTTAAAGGTAATCTAGATGATTGACGTTCTGTATCAGGCTACTAGATTATGCCCCTCACCTGTTTGATCTCCTTACCCAAAGGTAAAATCTAGTTTAAGTCAGCACATAAAACCCTTTCCCACACAGGACAAGCTGTTCCTGATTCTGAAATATGCCCCACAGTTTTATATTCTTTTCTCTCTGAGTCCCTGAATGATTTTAATTGTCCTTTTTTTTATCAAACTGCCTACTTTCTCAGTTTCAGCCAATGACAACAGTCTTCATCCACTCAATCAATAATATTGGATCACTTACTACATAGCAGATCTCTTGTGGAGTATGAAAAATAAGAAAAATTAAAAATAAAAACAGAAATTTAGCAAACAAGCAAACCCTTCATCTTCATTTCAGTTTCATTGGTGCAAATCGACACCATGACTATGGTAACTCTTATAAAGAAAAACATTTAATTGGGCCTGGTTTACAGTTTCAAGGTTTAGTCCATTATTGTCAAGGTCAGAAGCATGGTGACATGCAGGCTGACATGGTGCTGGAGAAGGAGTTAAGAATTCTCCATCTTGATTGGCAGGCAGCAGAAGACTGCCACATTAGGTTTAGCCTGAGAATATAAGACCTCCATGACACTTCCTGTAACAAGGCCATGCCTATTCCAACAAAACCACACCTCATAATAGTACCACTCCTGATGGGCCAAGTATTAAAAACACTAAGTCTATGGGGGGGCATTCCTATTCAAACTACCGTACCCTCCAACGTGGAGCTTAGGTTCGAATGCAGGAAATCAATGCAAATAAGGGACTCTGCAGTCCTCCAATATCAGTTGCTGACAACTCAGGATATCAGTGTTGATAGATGGCATTCACATTTAATCTCAAGATGGCAGATCATTAAAGACTCATATTTCAGGATGCTCAAGTGTGGAAAAAAGTGTTCTTTACAATGAAATAAAGAAATGAAAATAGAGAGAATGCAGTCTTGTATCATAGAGGGTTTATAACTTTAAAACTCATGACCACTGTTAAGGCCTCACTATGCCACCCATCAACTTTTATGTATGTACTGGGATCTAATGGCTAAGGATTTCCTTTGCATCGAATTCCAACTGTAGCAAGAACCACAAAGATATATGTATACATGTGTGTGTATTTTATATATATATATATATAATCACACACTATATATATTGAAAGTAACACACACATATATATATATACGTGTGTGTGTGTGTGTGTGTGTGTGTGTGGCTTTCTTTAAAGGGGCCTATGGGGAAAACAGACTCACTGAGCTGGGAACTGGTCACACACTGCCTCACTCTGTTTGACCCAGTCTTCACAACCCAAGAAAGCACAATGATCTCTGTCTATCTCCTTTTAAGGAAAGACATCTGCAGACAAAAAGTCACACCCTAAGGCCAGTACCCCAAAGCTATTGGCTGAATGAATTTCCACAACACTTCCTCTTTCTGTCTAAATAAGATGGTTCTAAACCTAATACAATAATATATACAATAGGAACAATTGTCAAGTATTGTCCAAAAGAAAGAAGCGATAATATCATACACAAAAATGGAATTACAAGCAACAAGAACAACATCAAGCAAGAAACACCTACTAAATGTCCAGGCTTGTAGGAAGTTAAGGCCTACCAGGTCAAAGGGAGCAAACCTGGAGTCTACCTGCAACTGTCAAAGAGCCTGCCTGTGCCTAGCCAATAAGGAGCAACCAAGCAGTGTTTCCATAGCGCCTATCAACAGGGATGTCAGAAGTCCTGATTCTGCCTAGCCAATGAGAGATGAGCATGAGATGTCAACTCATCAAGGGATCAGAAAGCCTCAGTGCTGGAAGGGGGGTGTATAAGTTTCTCCCCCATTGTGAAATAATTGAGTCTGCTGTAAGCCTTCTACCTGACTCCCAATGTCCGTGTTTGTTGACGTTGAGCTGTTTCATGCCCTCCCCGAGGAAGACATTAGGATCCAGCAACATAGGCTAATTACAAATGGCATACCAACTTGATGCTCTCTAATTTCCACAGGGTCTGAGACAGCTTTAAAAAGTTTATGAAAACACAGAAACCGAGACCTTCTTAATCTCACAGTCTCAAGACATCAGCAGTGTAAAGATACATCTCCCACAGCTGCCTACAAGATGGAGCCAGTCAACAGCCACCATGAACTAAGGGGCTTGGCGGGATTCTGCTTCCTCACACAGGCTTCAGTACAGAGAGGTTAATCAGCCAAACACTGCATTGGGAACTTATCTTTAATTCATACAGACCAAAATGTTTATAGGCTACAAACTGCTAGGTAGCCACGTCCACGTAGCAGTTTAAAACAGTGATCAAAAAATGATTACAGATGCACAATAACAACAGATTCAACACAAAAGGCCCCTAAGTGGGTCAAAATGTGTTTGATAAATATGCATAGGGTTGGTAGAGAGAGAATAAAGGATAGACAGTCATAGACTACAAGTAATTTAAAGATAATAAACAGATTCTTAAAAAGGACATAGTGTACTAAAAATGATAATAAGTCATGTAAAGAGGGAAAATACACAGATAGTCTGGATTATGTCTACTACTGTGCATTCTATGAAGTTTTGAGTGAATGAGCTAACTACCAAGAGACAATTGATTGTGAGAGCTGATAAGCTCAACTAACATAAAGGTATATTGACCTCAAAATTTGGGTCTAAGCATATGCTGCTTTGTGGGTTTTTTGTTTGTTTGTTTGTTTCCAAAGATTGAGAAACTGTAGATTCCTTCCAAATTAATATGGTTTGAACAAGACCCCTGAGAGGTCTCCAATAGGAGTGATGGCCCTGGTGATCCAACACACAAAACTTTTTCAAGGCAACTGGCTAAGACAATGCAGCATTACAGACTACTTCGACCAAGATTTACCCATAATTCGAAATTTTCTCAAGAGCATCATAAAATTGCCAGCACCCCTAATCAGCAGGGAAGAGTATACAAAATTATGCACAAATTCACAAAATATTGTTTATAAATATTTGCTTTCATTTAAAGGGGATTGCTTATAAATGATTAATGGTTATAGACAATCTCTTTCTATTGAAAAAGGGGGATAAAATATAGAAATGAATACTTTACATTGGTATGGATTTTAGTTTAGTGATACAAATTTGAGCTCAATTTTGTTATACTATATGTATATTTCTACTTTTGTTTAAGGCATTGTGTTTATGCAGCTCATTTAAGTTGCAATGCTTAATAAAAATACAAATTAATAGTCATCCTTAATAGTCAAACTTATAGTCATATTAATTAGATTTTCTAGATATGCAGAGATATTTTAGATCAATAGGTTATCTTAAAATATTTTAAAGACCTTCAGAATATCACATTTAAAAGGTTTTAAGAACTTAGATTTTTCTCCACAGTGAGAATGCCTGTTCCTGGCAACACCAATAGTAAAAGTAATATAATTTTACACAAATAAACAGGCAAATTACTAATACCTTAGGCAAACTATAGATATTAAAAAAAATCTTTGATATTTATCCTCTAGTTACAAAGGGTGAAGTTTCTGCCGTAGATTGCAAATGTGAATGAGCTTTCTGTTTGTCACCAGTTACACTTGACAGTTAAAGAAAAAAAAACATAAAAATATTAGCTTAAGTAAGTTAAGAATGCACATTGTTATACGTAAAATTGTGCCTCTCTAAACTTTTAAGGTTTAAGAACTAGTTCTCAGTAGCCTAGAATATAATGGGTTTCAGAAATTAGGCCTTTAAAGATGTGGGTGAAATAAAGCAATTAGCATAGGTCCTCATGTCTTTAAAAGAAGAAAAATAGGGTTTGAGAGATAACTTAGCAGTTATGCTTATTGGCAGAAAACTTTCTCCAGCATGCATGAGGTCCCAGGTTTGAGGCACAGGATTAAAAAAAATACCAATTAAAATAAAAATAAATTAAAAAATAAGCAAAGCCTTCTGCTGATCGTCATCGCATTCTGGCTTGACATTGAATTATTTCTCTCATTGGCATCCATTCTACTCAAAAACTTCAATAAATAATTTGTAAAAGAAGATAGTATACTATAGTTAGGTGTATAAGTAGATATGAAATGTTCAAATTCCATCATTTTATCTGTTTTGAAACGTTGGCTATGAGACCAGCTGACAGGCTGTTCTCTTCAAGAACAGAGACAGACAAAGCTTTCCCTTCAAAACTGTTGCTGCTGGTGCCCAACACCATTCTCAAACTCTCTAAAGAGAAATTTCTTCTGTGTTCAGATCCACCAACGTTCATTGTAATGGATCTAAGATCTCACTTGTCTATGCCTTTTCTGTGTGGATCATCAGCTCTTGCAGCAAGTCATTCTTTACAAGGATACACAGAAGTCCTTCCGCTGCCAAGTCCCATATGAAGAACAGTCTCCCTTTATGCTGGGATGTTAGGATCTGACTGGTCCGTGTCTCTGTTGGTTTCTCAGCACAGAGTTCATCGCCTATCACAACATCTGAACTATTCCCTGCAGATAACAGGCATATAAACGGACAAAGACACAGGCAAAAACATCAAAGATTTCCTGCACCAAAGAGAGAAGATAGTGTGGATTCTGATTTGCTATGCACCACATGGAACAGCCATTAAAATGTATGCCCCTTCCATTTCCAGAAAAATGCATAAAAAGGCACATTTAATGACAGAATTTCAAAGCAACTTTAAAAAAGTTCTTACTAGACAAATGGTTTAATATTACCTACTTTTTCTGCATAAGAGAGCTATATTTTACTTAAATTCTTAGACTACTTCTTAGAGATGCTAATTGTTTATTTCCAAGTAATGTTATATAATACTCATAACACCACTGAGCTTTTTTAACTTTNCCCCCCCTTCATTTTCAGTCCAAAGAGCAGTCAGGGTTCCCTGCCCTGTTGGAAGACCAAGGTCCTCCTAACTTTGCAATTTTTAACATTCTTAAAAATATATTTCTGTCCTCCATTATCTGTTTAAAGATCACAAGGGGACAATTGGGAGGACATATTTTGAAACATGACTGTTGATCATATAACTAATGATCTGTCATTTAAAAAAAACTTTTTGTGAGTGTATATTTGCAATGATTTTTTTCTGAGAAGTAATAAATATATTTAGGGGTTTTGGTTCCTCCACCCATTTTTACATATGAAATCAGCTTGACTTTTTGTTGTGTCCTGATACAGGGAGCCAGTTGATCAAGGAGAAAGTTTATGGTAATGAAACATTTTTGTTGAAATATGAAAAAATACTTATAGTGTACTGAAAATCATATATCCTTATTTACTCCCAGATACATTATGGCTTTATTTTTCTTTTTCTACACCTTGCTTCATGCCAACTGTGGGTTTTTTGTAGTGATGGCTCATTTATCTCTATATTCTCATCTGTAAGGAAAATGCAAAATGTAGGAAGGTGTTGAGGTACAGAGATAATTATTTTAATATATTTGTCACTGGATAGACTGCTACTTAGAAATATTTGACTTTTATTGCACATTTTTCACTCTCATAGCAAGTCTATTAGATCAGCCATATCATCAACCTTGACCAAAAAGTGCATATTCATGATCCACAATTGAAAATAAACTGTACTGAGAATCATATTCATTGGGACCTCATCTTGAATCCACCACTGAAGTTTATGGGGGAGAACAATTTTACCAGCAACATTATGCATTACTTAAATATCTGTTACCTCAAAAGACAGATTTCAATCCATAAAGTATCAATTTACAGATTGCAACAATTCACAAATGTGTTTGTATGTGTGTTTTAGAGTTAACAAATATATATTGTGATCCTGGCATTTTCCAGCCACAGTGCAACTGAAGTCAATGATTTGCAAGGCTCCATTGTAATGAAATGTAAGATGTATTGAATGGGATAGATTGCAGTCACGTAGTCAGATATTGCATAGAATGTGTGATGAATAAGCCTTAATAAAAGAAATCAGTCTCTTGGAAATATAAAACAAAACTCTAAACAGGGGCGAAGGTGAGGCTTCTCTATGAAAGAAGACTCAACCTGAGTTCTATCTAAATTATGAGATCTGAAGTAGGAAGTAATTGATAGCCCATTATTTTGATAGATGTGGTAGAAAAGTCTAAGAAAGGGTCTGGAAAGAACATTCTGGAACATTTGCCTGCCACCAAGCCTAATGACCTGGGTTCAAAAGAAAAGACCCATGTGGGAGAAGGTAGAGACCAGCTGGGAGAATCGGGCTCCTATTTTCAAGTCAATGATAAAGGTAAAGGGAATAGGTTTAAAGCCCAAGGAGGAGCACAGAAAATAGGAGAGTATTGCGAAAGAAGCCCATCAGAACTGGCCACAGAGTTGGGAGAAAATAAAAGGACCCAATAAAGAGAGAAAAAGGATCAGATCCACAGAGAATTTGAAATTGTTATCAAGATTTTATTCCATACTCAGAATGAAGAGAAGTCACCGAGGAAATGAGTCACATCTGCTTTTCAATAAATTAGAAAATATTCAGTAAACTTCCGCTATAATCACTGACATATTTTCTTTGTTTTATATATTGAGGTGGCTCATACGATGGAAGAAAGAAAAGGACAAATTGAGAAGGTAACATTGAGATCCACTGATCTGTTCCTCATTTGATGAACCGGGAAAGAGGAGATGGTCTAGGATGGTTTCTAGACTCACATTTGCACAACTGAATGAGACAGAGCACCTCTTGATAGAGGCAGGCTAGGCTGCTCTTTTATCATAAATCATGAATCAGAATAATTCCATTCTATAGGCTTTAAGTATCTTTACATAGACTCATAGGAGAATTTTCAACTGTGGGGACTTGATGTGTAGAGTTGGAAGTATAAGCTCATTCACTAGCTGGTCACGGAGCATGTACCTATCTATACACAAGTACAGGTAAAATCCTCTGAGTTCAACCCTGATTTTTCTATGCCTGATCTGAATAGAAAATTCCAGACCAGTCAGAATTCTGTAGTAAGACCACACTTTCCACAAAAGATTATTAAATAATGAATGTAAAGAGACGAAAATGAAAACAGTGTAAATAATAAATTGAAGGAAGTGCCTAATCCATGTAGCTCAAGGAACAAAGGAAACATAAAGGAAAATCATGGATCCCCAAGACCTAGGAATGTGAAGTCTAAATTTGAAGAGTGAGGTGTCTCCATCAGCCTGGAGACTGTCGTTAACTCAGAGAGAAGGGCCCACTGGACTCAGTGCTGAAGGGAAGGCACTAAAATCTGTTTAGGCATCTTGGGTTGAGTTAGTTCCTGGGACTGGGTGAATATAAACAAGTCAGAGCAAGTAGTTTTGGGAAAGGATTATGGCTGTCAAGGCAGAGTTAGCAATGCCAGAGAAAGCGACTTATCCTGAAGCTTTGTTCTCTTTGCTCATAACTGTCTTAGCTATTGCTGAATTTTATGACTCCATACAAACTTTAGGATGTTTTTACTATGAAAAAAGTCTTTGGAATAATGATTGGTATCTGTATTGGCATTATTGCTTGAGTAAAGAGGAAATTTTAACAATAAAGATATAACTTATGACTAAGAGAATTAGAAAAATTGTATTCCATTCAATTTCCTTCATCAAAGGTTTAAGGTTTGTAGTTTTCAATATACAGATAATTGATCTTATGTGTAAAATTTATTCCTGTATTTTTGGAAAATCTTTGAAGTTACTGTGAATTATATTCTTTTCGTATATATTTTGATTAATTTATGGTTACTGTATAAAACACTATTGATTTCTTTGTGTTGATTCAGTGTCCTGCAATTTTGCTGTGTTCTGTTATTGATTCCACAGGATATTAGGCAGAGTTAAGATTTCCATAACATAAGAACATGTTCTCAACAATCACAGTGGGACTGATGCACAAATGCCCTCACAGATATTGTGAAAACATGTACAGGGCCTGCAGGGCATCTGGACCTGTTGGGCTCCCAGCACTGAGAGTGGAAGGGGGCACAATCCACACCGTTAACACATAAGCGATGTCTAATTGATAACTGCTCACAAATCGAAACTGATTTTTTTCTAACGGAGTTTCACTGGGTATGCAAACCACTCTGACAATCCGGCATCATCCGCAGAGGTAGATGGGTAACACAAAACAAATACAACGACATTTTTGGAATTTCTTTGTGCTGTAATGCTTTATCAAGACCTTTTACTTTTTCTGACCTTACAAGTCCTTTGCATAGATATTATGGTTTCTCTTTTTATGTTTTTGTTGGATTTCCATGTGTATGAATGTATGTGTCTGTTTGTCTATGGAAGGGGGAGTGGAGAAAAATGTATTATTCATTAAAAACAATAAAAATATTTTTCCTTGACTCTTTTTATTTTGTTTGTTTCTTTTTATCTACTTTTACGTTATTTTTATTGTTATGATTTTAGACTCCTATTTGTGTCCTAATGAGAGAGAGAGAGAGAAAGGATGAATATTTGGGTGAGAGGCGAAGTGGGAAGGATCAGATCCCCCAGATCCGTGTAAAAGGTAGATCTTGTGTATCTGTAATGAAACCATAATCAGTATATTTATATTAAAATTATTTGCAATAAAAATATGACTTCCAAAGATAATAAATATGATAACAAAGAAAGAACTTGTCCTCATCAAAGAGACATTTCATTTCCTGCTTTCTGTTTAAAGTTCCATATATAATTCTCTTGGTTAACTTCTATAATGAGATATTACCATTAGCTTAGAAGCAATAAGGGGAATTGTGCTTTTCTGGATATTGGGAAAAAGCCTCTCAATTTTTCACCACTGAATGTAATTTTAGTTGCATGGCATTGATTGCCGTAACTTTCCACCCTAGCAATTCCCAGAAGATCACTGGAGAAAGAATCCTTTACTGGTGGGTATTATATCATCCAGTGAACCAGGTCCTATAGGATCATAGTTCAGAATCTGTGGCCTGAGAAGGTAGATTTCTAAAAACTGGATACTTTCACAAATACCATATTAATATTAATAATTTTAACAATAAATTATCACAACAATATTAATAATAAATTGTGATCATATTAATATTAAAAATCATAGTAATATTGATAACTTGGGATGTCATGGGAATAAAGCACTGCTTCACACACCTGAAAACTGGAGTTCAGATCCCTAAAGCCCATGTAAAAGTCCGATCTTCTGTATCCATAATCCCATTGTCTGTAAAGCAGTAATAGAAGACAGAGACTGCTGATTCTCTCAAAGCCAGTATCGCTGGCAGAAGTAACAGTTTACAGCAGATTATCCTGCCTCAAACAAGGTGGAGGACAAGGACTGATACCCAGTATTTTCCTCTGACCACTATACATACCATGGGGCATGGAGAGAGAGAGAGAGAGAGAGAGAGAGAGAGAGAGAGATGAACCCATGCTAACACACACTGATTAAAATATCTTGTGGGTGGGTTTTTTTCGGTATTTTATTAGATTATTGGCAAGGGTTTCTCTAAATCATTTCTGACTTCATTTCTGGCTTAGTAATTCCATTATGATTATATGAAAAGTTTACACTACATAGCCCAAATCCAATACGGAGTACTCTTCTGATCTAACTCCCCCAAACTGTATTTTATTGTCATCTCAACCTCTCCTTTCTCCTTCTCTTATTTAGAGCTTTGAAATTATTGAGTGAAACAAGATGAAAGAAGGAAACCCCACTTGAAATTAAAGCTGTTGTATTCTGATCCTGGGTTCTTAGGTATCCTATAAAATGCAATTTATCCTCTATAAAATGATTAACCAACCTACTTCCCATACATTAAGATAAGACATCTTACTAATAGGAAATGACAAATCATCTTTCCCTGCAGTTCCCAGCAATCCACTGATCAGTTACAACTTCTAAGGCATTTTGCTTTTGAATACAAAGCTAATAAAGTAATTTATTCTAGTTATATTTGCTGTTCTACCTGTTTTATTATTTGAAAAAAATCATTATTTTTCTACAAGAATAATAATATAAAAAGTTTACTTTTAACCTGTATTGCAGTTTTGACATGGTGTAGAGATGCATAACATTTGCAGAGTTCCGCGGACAGTGTTGTCTTTTATTGGCAAAATGCAATTACAGAACTAATTGGCTGTTACATTGCAGGGTGATCTATGCTTGGCCGGCAGCTCTGCTCCTGCTGACATTGCGGGGTTTGGTCCACTTGCACCCCCTTTCAATATGTTTCATTATCGAAGCCAAGAGAATGGTCACTCAGTGGATGTCTTGGCAATGCCAAGACACAGATGCTGGGCTCTCACGTTTATCTTTTCCCCAACAGCAGCAATATGGTAATAAGTGCCCAATTTTTTTTGGCTAGGAGTCAAGCTTTTTGCTCAATACAGTTGCTGATTTTCTGACAGCCTCAAACTTACCTTTCAGCTTGTTACATTTTAAATGGCCACTTAGCACTCCCGATTATTTTTGTTGGTGGGCTTCTTTCAGATTGATTTAATTAGGGAGATTGATTACAACGAAAAACGCCAGCGCTCCATCCATTTATATTCTAGCCTATTACACACTCTACTTATGCCCCTGAAAGCTTTGCTACTTTGTGAATTAAATAAAAATTTGACACAATACATAACACCCGAAAAATGTATTGTTGCTAACTTAGTCATTCCAAATAAAATATATTCATATATATTTTTATACTGTTTGTAGTAAAGATGAGACATGTTTTTGATAAGTTTTATATTAAGTATCATCCCAGTTAGTATGGTTAGAAATGTTGCAGAAGCAGTTACAAAAATGCCCAATAGCTATTAAACAAATGTCAACCTTATCGACTAAGTAAAATTTAAATTGGCCACCAAGAAAGGAGCAAATCCTTTGTTGCTCTTAGAACATTGTGAGCGAAAGTGGTAAGACATACTGGGGAAGAGACTGGATGGGGAGATTTAGATTGTAATTTTGTAATAGGCCAACATGTATTTTCAAAAGGACTTATAGGCCATCCATATAGGGTTTGAATTCAAAACTTATCCCACAGGCTTATGTGTTTTGGGTTTTTTTAAATCCTGGAGCAGCCTTAAGGAGTTTAGTAATTCTCAGCTCTGGTTGAGGCATGTGTTTTTCGTGTCCTTGTCATTTTTGGTGTATGTAAGCATCACCAGGCTCCTGCTGCCACAGACACCATAGAGCCACACTGCCAAGCTTTCTCCCACACATTGGACTCTCTCCCCATAAACCTCTGACCTCTCATTTCTGCAAGGAATAATTTTAGCAGGACTAGAAAAAAAAAAAACTAACCTGGATTCTGTTAAGGCAAATGAATTGGAAGTGATGACCCTATTAGCAGATTCAATGATATCCCTCCCCCAAAAAGATTCCCCCAAACTAAAACAAAAACACAGTACAACTTCAGCCATTTTGCCGAATACTTTGTAGCCACCACCTTCCCTTTTAATCCCTCCCATCTCCACACTTGACAACCTGAATAGAACAAACCTAATAGTAGAAACAAGTGTAAATCGGTGTTTACTGGACCTTGAATTGGCCCATAGAAAAGAGAGGGTGTTTCGTTGTCTGGGAGGCATACAAGGGGGAAGGAGGCCGCTGAATCCTGCAGGAAGCTGGCACTCATGGGCATAAGAGTACCCAGCTTGTCTCCACATGGCTCTCTATTGTCACTCTCACATCCTGTCCCTCTCCCAGTCTGATTGTAATGAGGGAGCCCGAGACTATGGATCACAAAGGGACAAGCGCTTTTCAGTGAACACGTTTGCCAGAACAAAGATTAATGTCTCCTTCAACCTCGTAAATTTGGCATGGCTCTGAAAGCCACTCTTAATTTTGCTTTCTAAATTCTTCTTGAGTCACCGCCTCCACATTTCAACTTAAGAGAGTTTGATACCTCCATAAATAATTAATACACACAATGAAATCGATGGATTGTATTGGTAAAAAGCAGTTTGAGATGGGCTTGTAAGAGGGAAAGAAAGAAAGAGAGAGGAAGATTTCTTAACTTGCAAACTTTGTTTAAAAAAGAGAAAAACACTTGGACAAAATAAAAGGATACAGGGCCACCAAGAAAATATCACCAAGCTATATAATCAGTGAGGATCTTACGTAATAATTTCAAAAAATAAAAAATAAAGTAACAGTAAACACCAGATAATTAAATTTAGTTAGAAATATCTATGCACATATTTCAAAACCATGATTTTGATTAAACTCAAGTCATAAATATTGGAGGGAAAGTAAACGACCTTTCTTACTAATCACGCACAGGCTTTCTTTAGCAAAAATTCTCTAGGCAATGAAACATAAGAGCTGTGGTGTATTAAACATTATATATTGCTTAGAGATGAGTTGAGTATGTGGGAAGATTGCGTAGGTTACATGCAAGTGCTCTGCTATTCTGTATAAGGATATTGACCATCTGCAAGTTTGCATATCCGTGGGGTTCCTGGAAGCAATCCCCTGCAGATGCTGAGTAATAGCTAATTTGGTTTCACAGCTATACAAAATTATGGCATTATCCCAACTCATGCTTAATGCTTCCATATTATTAAATTCTGGCCATGTCAAAGATACAAAAATATATTATTACTTCATAAGTATAGATGTGAAACTTTAAAATACATCATGGTCAAATAAGATACTCTAGAAATGAAAGTTTAAGAATTAAGGACAAAGGACAAAAAGCAAATATAAATAAATAACTGATTCATCAATGATACCAGGTACTATATTTGTCAGGGAAAGCAGGAAAATGTTTTCAGAAGCCATGTAAGTGGGTGTAAGTCCAAAACCACAGTAATGGAGTCCACAGGAAGACCTGACTGCTCTAAATGGAACAGATGATTCAGAGTCAAGGCAGGCACTGGGAGGCAGAGGTTTGTGTTAAGGGTGGGTGGAGAACTAAAATGAGATAGCAAATAATTGTGTAACAGGAAGAAACTGACCTAGGACAGACAATAAATGAAAGAGAAACTGAATCCTTTGAATAATCTTGGTCTTTCAGAATGAATTACATTAACATGTCTATTATCTGGAAATGACTGTTAAAAGTATGAGAGAGAGAGAGAGAGAGAGAGAGAGAGAGAGAATTTCTCTACAAAGAAAATATTCACCTGGGATCAAAATATACTCTTAAATATTCCTATTCTATGCCAAATGCCCAATCAATCAAAGCCAAGGCTGTCACTGGAAAACAGTGAAGCAAGGGACACCTGGAATGATTGGGAATTGGTTTCTCTTGGAGATTATATTTATATTTATATATATATATGTATATATATAATATTTATATATTTATATATTATACAAGATAGTAAAAGGTAGGGTTAAAATTGTAGGATAGAAATAGAAACTAGGAAACAAAAATGGGAATCGAAGATGATTAGCAAAATCAATAGTCTAAGAAGAGAATTAAACATCCCTTAGAAGAATATAGTGAAGGAAAGATGAGTTGGAAGAAAATATTCAAAATTAAATCACAAATTAACATGAGGAAGTAAAGCAGAAAAGGGTCAATTGGAGAGGAACAAGGAGCTTGCAACAGACATGTGATGAATTCCCAATTAGGGAGAGAGAACAAAATGAAGTAAAAGGTACAAATAAGTTATATTTTTTCAACACTCCATACATTGACAGGATATGTCAAAATTCATATTAAAAATTATGTGTATGTAGGGATGATTTTTAAAATTTCTATGCATGCACATTTAAACTACTAAAGACTAGACAAATAATCTCATAAGGGTCCAATATACAAAAATGATGTTATATCTACCAAGTACCACAAATCCTAAGACACAACTTCTGAAATAAAAGCACAAGGTTGAAGGATGACTAAACAATAACACTGAATTTTATGACTGAAAACACATTATTGTAAAAAATAAGCTAATGTAAAATAAATATTTAAGCAAAGAAAAACAGAAAATATGCTACCAGCAAACTCATAGAGATGGAAACATCAAAGATTATTTTTACAAGAAAAAGAAAGACTCTTGGAACTAAGAAGTATAAGAAACAAAGCGAAATAATAAAAGGTAGGTGAGGATAGTTTCAAGTAAACATTGACTCAATAAAGTGATGTTAGTCCCAAGCTTTGGAAATACAAGTGATATAAGGCATTGAAATACACACAGATATCTGCCCAATGCACATGACATGTGATTATGTTGCTTGGCCATATGCTGTTCATAAAGCATTTCAATAGATTCAGATGGTTAACAAAATTTAAAGACTTTTAACTATAACATAAACTAGAACTTGACCATGAAAAGTTAAAGCTTGAAAACTGTGTGCATATGAAGAAAAAAAAGCAAATTAAGCTTCTTGACTCATCTTTAAAGAAGGAAATGAATGACACCAAATATACTTGCTAATTAAGCCACATTTTGTGCATCTAAAACTTTCTTATGAGGAAAATTCATAGCCTTAAATACATAAAAGAATGGATGAATGATGCAATTATGTGTTCAAAAATCTCAGTTGAGGGGTTCAACATTCATTTACAGTGGTATGTAAATGTCATTGCAGATATGGCAAAACACACAGTAAATACAATGGACTTTTATAAAGAATACATATATGGCTTTTAGAGATATTCCTCAGTTGGAGAAAACATACTCAGCATGCATAAGGTCCTGAATTCAATCCCCTGTAATAAAAGATGAGTAATATTCTAAAATCAAATATTATAAAAATGATGGAAAATTATTGAGTGAATAAAGAGTAAAGCAGAAACAAACAAGTGAATTTAAAGTTAGTTTAAATAGATATTTATGCCTTTTGGAACTCTAATATGACAAAGTTATAAGACATGAGAAATGTGGAGGTGGATTAAACATGACATGAGCACCAGTGAGCACCTTAAACTACACCAATAAATTTGAAAACCAAATCAAACTCTTAGGAAAGTAACTTATTAAAATTAACAAAAGATGTGAGAAAAAAATCTATGCAATACTTTAAACTACAAAGTAAATTAAGTCTTTAAAAGTTTCTCTAAAGAAAACTTAGCTTTCATCAGAATTCATCAGAAGTAACTATTAAGGATAGAGAGATGAATGAAAAGGGAATGGTTAGGGTCATTTGCTTGTTACAGGGATGATACAGTCAATCGACTGACTACTGCCTTTGAGGTGGAGGACCCAGGAAAACCATGTGAGGTTTATTTTGAATCCTCCTCCCCCAGAATGAGTATAGCTAAAGACATAATTCTCAGTTTGAGGTCAGTCTTTAAAGTCTGAATGAAAAGGTGGACTTTTGCAGAAGAAGGGATGTGTTTGCTCTTGTTAGCCTCTTCCATTTTGGTCTGCAGCTGATTCCAGGATGCCAGCTAACACTGAAGCTAATAGTCCCCTGATTAGTTCACCCTCTGCAGATCTGAGCTTGTCTCTTGACCAGGTATTCCAAGAAGTGCCAGGATTCCCTGCATTATCAGCAAAAGTCAAGATAGTACAAGATGTCTCCCAGCAGAAGAGGGATTAACTTCTTGTCTGGTGAAACACTGAGAAACACTAAAGCTTCATGAGTATCCTTATTCTAGTCAAGCTGATATATGAAATGAATCATTATTATACTGAATACTTGAATCATAATGCCCCATTTATAACTTATGACAGCACTATATGACAGATGTGATATGAAATATGACAAAGATTTGAAAAAGACAGTGTTAGCCAATACTAATACTAAATGTAGATTAAAATATTCTAGACAATCTATTTCTATCATGTATCTGTTTACATACTTTTCTGTATCTGCCCTTGATGATATTTTATAATTATCATATGGGAAATATGATGAAACCAAAATGTATGGCTTTACATATGAGGCAGCTTGGCAGTAGGATAAGGAGAGAATAATTGATCAATTGAACAGATTAGGTCCCACAACATAAGCCAATATGTACTTATTAAGTGATAAATATGGTATCTCCAAATAAGTAGTCAAAGATATGTCACTAGGTTAATGTAGTGATTTTATGTTACAAACTAAGAAACATAAATTAGACAAATATTTATTTAAATGATATAAAATATTCTAATACATTTGTTTTCTAGTCATAGAGTTATGTTAATATTCAAGCTTAAAAAGGATTCACACCTTGCTATCTCATTCCTATTGCGGTTTACATTTTCTAATCTTATTTTTTTCCTTATTCATCTTGGTGAATATTTATCTACCTTAGTAGTCTTTAGATAATACAAACAGTTCATTATGTTGACTGCTAATGTTATTGTTCATGATTTATTAATTTATGTCCTTATCCTTATTTTATAAAACATTACATTTTTATTAATTTCAAGACCAAATTTCATAGTTAATTCATTGTTATCTATCCATGCCTATCCCTGATGCTTTATACTTAATGTAACATTTGAAATCCCATTTTAATTTTATCTTTAGTTCAATCTGAAATATTGTTAAGTCAAAGAGTATTTTGAATGTGTAATTATATCTTCTACAGCAACTTACTTAGGAGTTCCAAAATTATCAATCATATTTAATGCCATTTTTAACATTAATATCTAACTATGCATGATGGTCATCATATATAACTTTTCTCCTGAAGTTAATTAAATCTTGCTGTAGTTATGCAAGCAGGCATTTAAATATATCTCCTATGTTTCAGAGCAATCTGAGTTGCATAGTTCATACATGTGAATTATTTTGAGATAAAACGTAAATTTTACTATTTCTATGTTGACTTTGTTTAAAATAATGATTAAAAGAATCTCTAAATATCTTGCTATGATCATTGTTTTCTCCATTTCTTCTTAAAATTCCATGTTGCTGTTTTATTGTTAGATATTTCAGATCTGTGAAGCATAAAATAGCTAGAATGGTCAGCACTGGCTTTTGCCCCTAATAATGGATTCTGAGCTTAAATCTAATTTAGTTTCAGAATAAGAGAGTTATACAGACTTTGCACTGCTTGATATTAGACACAAATTTTGCTTAAAAATTTCTCCTTTTCCATTTATATTTTCTTATCTTTCATTTATATTTCTTATATGTAAGCAACATATTACTCAGTTTTGATCATTTTTAAATATTCTTATTACAAACATTTTTGTCTTTCCCATGCTATTTTTTTTGTTCCCTTTTCCTTGGGAATTTTTTCACTCCCTACCTGTACTGTAATACAATAACACATATGTTTTATCTAGATACTGGCTGCACAGTACAGCCTGCTTTCCGCCAGCTGCTTATAATATTTTGCTTTAAACTGCACACGACTCCATGGGGAGACTGCTCTCTGTTTACAGCATCTCCTGTTAGATTAAGTAGGTTTGGAGTTAGTTAGTCTGGTTACAGATTTCTGATCTCATACACTGAAGTCACATTATTGCACTGCCTGTCTACACTACCAAAGCATCGGGGTAGACACAGTATCATGCCATTAGGATGTAATTCTCATCATTAGGTATCCTCTTGGAATTGTCTATTGCTATTTATATGAGACAGTCCTCTCTAATTAGCTTTGTACATCTTGACATTAGTAAGCTTGTTAATTACCAAGATAGCTTCATGTCAAGTGTAGAATTTTTTGTTTATTCTCTTGTAGAACATATCTCTGTTATGTAGTATAGTATAATAATTCATAGGACACAAATTTGCATCTATAGCTTTGTATGATACATAATATAGTGAACTTATATTCTTCAAATAACTTATAGAAACACGCAATATATTATTTATAGACAAATATGGAGATATATTTAATTTTCTCATCTTCCAGAATTTGATAAAATGAATTTATTTATATAGAATTATCAAGGTAAGTAAGAATTATTTTTATATTTTATGTAGAGTAATGTCATCAGAGAAGATGACCATTCTTGTCATAATCTAGCTGAGATAAAATTTCCAAAAGAAGTAAAATAAGGTACCTCAAGCAGCAAAGTGAGCAAAGCGGGCAGAGTTTAAATTTGGGGAGCAATCACTAGAGTAAGAATAAATGGAAGGTTTTCAATCACTTTCTTTTTGTGTGTGGGAAAGTGCAGTTAAAACCACTTTTACTAGTCACACTTAGATCATGCATCCTTTGAATGATTTTCTGATTTCCTCGATTAGGACCCTTCTGCATGAAATGGTGAAATGAAGACTGGATATTAAACCCCTGAAACATTCTTCAGTTAGTATTAATACAATGCACTTTGAGTTCAGGTACCAGTAGGTACCATGTGCCCTCATCTGCCCTGCTCTGTCCTGGTCCTGGTCCTGTGAGGCTCCTTTCACACAGGTAGGGGTCTTTGCATGCCAACTGATCATGGTGGGCACTTTGGAGCAACTTCTTCTAAGAAAGTACCAAGGGTAGAAACTAATTTTTATAGAAACTTTTTTTTTCTGTAAACTCAGATTACAAATTTTGTTCCGAAGTTCTTTTTGGCATTGTTACTTTGGCAGCTGAGATGAGTATTAATTTGATTCGAGGTAGGATTAGACCAGTTCATTTACTTTAGATGAATCTTTGTTTTCTGAAGGAGGAAAATAGTATCAGGAAAATATCCTGTTTTTTTTTTTTAAACTTTGTATAAAGGCTTTGCCCGTCAATGAATGTATCTAAAACAAATCAAAATTAGTCAGGCAAACAAAGAAAACATCAAAGAGATAAAACAACAACAAAAATCTCTGTCCACACAAATCCACCCATGCTTGGCTCTGAGTTCCCTAATAGGGACTCTGCACAGGAAATATGGCTGTGGTTTCTGACATCAGAGACCCTTTGACAATGGTTCACTGACTGGAGTATACAAGCTTATAGCTAATCCCTCTTACTTATCCTAAGATTCCAATTAAAAAGACAGCACTCTAGGAAATGCTGCACAAATACCAAGGCGTATCAAGAGTTCAGCTGCTGTGCTGTGGAAGTTAAAACACAGTTTGTTCTTTCACTATTTAAGGAAGTTTTGATTAACCAACAAAAAATAAAAATATAGATAACTATATAGAGAAGACAATATTTACTGAAAGATATTCTGTGTTAATGCATTTTTGCAATTCTTTCTATGATATTCACTCTAGAGATGTGTGTGTGTGTGTGTGTGTGTGTGGTATATATGTATGTTTGTGTCTGTGTGCCTGTGTTTCTCTGTATGTATATATAAAAGGACACATATGCCATGGCATACATGTAAAAGTCAGATGTCAAGCTTCAATAGTAGTTCTTGCCTTCCACTGTCTTTGAGATGGTGTCTGGCCCATGAGCTTCTGTGGATCCTCTTGTGTCCATTATCCATTTTGCCACAAGATTGCTCTCATATCAGATATGCTATTGCACCCAGTTTGCATGGGTTATGGGCATCCAATTTCAGTTCTTCAAGCTTGTTAGGCAAACATGTTACTCATGCAGACACTCCCAAATTCACACATGTTTGAATAAGTGTATTAGCCATAGGCCTTAAAAGTCCCTTGGTTCACAGGAAGAACACACATAGTTGTTTAATGTTCTACAGTCAAAAAAAGTAATTTATGGTTTTGAAAGAATTTTCATTTTTTCTCGCAAGAAATAAATATTATATTTCCTTACATATTCTGAAATCAGCAGTCCTGGTATATATCCTGAGTGCCAGCCTTGTGGTCTTTATGATTTAATTTATAGCTGGGTTTTCCTGTTAAGTTACAGTACAAATCTACTGCTTGCTTGGTAGGATTTTTGCAAGAATGAAAGGTATGTAAACCTTTAGACAATACCAATGCATATTAAACACCAGGATTTTTAAAAGATCTCCTCATTAGTATCAGTTTACTAACTTCAGTTACTTTAAAATAACACCTGAGCATAGTGTTTCAGTGCCCCATCAACCTTCTCTTTTTGCATTCAAGTCTATTGTGCTGTGTGTTGAACGTTTTTTGTTTCTGTCAGTGAAGTTTAAAGTTTGCATTTGTTTTTAAGAAATGACAAGACACTTTCTGCGTCAAAACAAAATTTAGTATATATATTTTCATTATTTTTTCATTTATTTTGCATACCAAACACAATTTCCCTTCCCTCCTCTCTTCCTTTCCCTTCTCCCTTCCTCCCATCCCTCCTCTCCATCCATTCTTCCTCAATTCAGAAAAGGCCAGCCTCCCATTGAAGTCAATAAAACAAGGCATATCAAGTTGAGGCAGGAGCCTCTACATCAATACTGGGCAAGGCATCCATCCCTGCATAGAGAACAGGTTCCAAAAAGTAAGCTCATGAGCCAATGACAGGGCCTAATTCTGCTGCTAGGGGTCACATGAACAGAACAAGCTACACAACTGTCACACACATGAAGATTGCCAAGGATGGTCCCATGCAGGCTCCCTATTTGTCAGTCTAGAGTCTCTGAGCTCCCACAATATTGGGTCAGCTGTCTCTGGGAGTTCCCTATCATTTAATACCCAAACATACAATTCTTTGTCACTATAATTTTATCAGTATGCATAGATATAACTATTTCAATTTTTAACTAATTTTTACCAAACAGAAGGATTATTTTTTTTAATTTTTATTAAAAATTTCCACCTCCTCCCCTCCTCCCATTTCCCT